>NAOQ01000063.1:152762-167830 GCA_002751075.1 Ichthyophonus hoferi | reverse complement strand
AGGATAGTATAGTATAGTATATCATAATAGTATGTAGGATAGCATGATATAGGGTAGTATTGTGTAAGGTAGTATAGCGTAGTATAGTATAAGTGTGTAGGATAGTATAGCATAGTATTATACATACATACATACATACATACATACATACATGCATCATTTATACCATTTTATTGCATGCTAACTGCCATCCTACTCTACCCCTATCAACCCCCAGTTGCAATCCTATCTCAAAGACAGTAAACAACTCAGAGCAATGCTTATATCCGTGAGTATAATTATACATGAATTAACAAAGGACGTTGTAATTCGTCGCATAAAATTTCTGGATCCTCAACTAGCCCATGGTATAATTTATATTATATGTGGTTATATTTGATATTGAAAATGGTTATATTTTATACTTTGACTGCTTTGTTTGCAAAGAAATATATATTATTTTACACTATAATACATTACATTATATTAAGCATTTATGTAGTATCACAGGCAAGTAACTATACCAACCTCCAGATATTATAACGAGTACACAGTGGGCACTGGTTTACCAATAGGTTGGGATATCTCATAGCATATAATGATAATAATAAGATATATATATATATATATGTATAGTAGTTTTGATAGTGGCTCAAAACAGGTAAGTGGATCATAAGTAATTTATAAATTTTATAATATTCTACAATTTACTTGCCATTGGCTAAAACCATCTATTGATGCTTTAATTCATTGGTGCTGTGTGGATGGATCTAGGAGCTGACAAAGTGGTAGAAATATCTACCTTAAGTGACATGATAACCCAACAATTTGATAGGCTTAACGGTTAGTGGCCCACACTGACATGTATTAATTGGTTGTTGTCACTTTCCCCACTTCCTTTTACTGTGTGTGATTGGCTTACAAAGTATATCCTGTTTATTAATCCTGTTTTATTTTTGGTTATAAATAAACATGTTTTTTATTTACTTATGTTGCCAATAAAGCTGTTTTAAAACTTTAATATCATGTTTGAAACTCCCGGTTTTATAGGTCTCGTATTATTAGTGTATCTATGAGACACTGCTATGCACTATCCATTTTCAAGGGAAAACTACTTATGTCGTCGTCAAACGCATTCTATTGGTAGACCATTGAATTAAATTGTTTTAAATGTCATCATATAACTAAAGGTCTCCATTATATATATTACATCCGTATGTGTACTACCAATATATTTAAAGGGTTGATGTGCCATTTAATTGACAAATATCTCTAGACCCAGATTAATAGATTCACTAATGCATTTCTAGTTATACACTTTAACAAAATATGGTATCACATTATACTTGATGTCAAGCCTTTTATACACATACATACATACATACATATATACATAATACATACATACATACCTAAATGAGTGACAGTTTTATGGTATCCTTACAGCCCTAGCTAGTATTGTATGGCGAGAGGAGCTGCAGACGGTAGTCAAGGAAGAAGAGTATCTGAAGGTGAGTTAGTGCAGGGTGATTGTGGGCCTTTATAGTAGGTATGGTTATGAATATGGGTGTGGGTGTGTATGTTAGCTAGTATATAGTACATAGTATATAATATAGTACAAGGGGCATATAGGCTGATGATATGTAACATAGGTGATTGGGTGCAATAATCTCATACTCTTTCTATTGCTATGGTGTGCTTTGATAAAAACTTAAACATGTGAATTTTAGAGAATGAACTTATTGAGAGTAAGTAGATAGTAATAAAAAAAGATACAGAGATAGGAAGGAGAAGAGGAAGCCCAATAGAAGGGTCCTATGGGGAGGATATGCTATCATAGACCAATTGACATAGGCCATTATATTATATTATGTTATATTATGTTCTATAATATAATATTATAGTATACTATATTATACTATACTATATTCTACTATTATATTATATTATATTATATTGCAATGGGCTGATAGGTCAATACGTCGTTTGATTAGTAGATGATATTCATTCTACTCTGTGATATATGATTGTAGGACCTAATATAGAATATGGATGTAAGTAATAAGCAATATTATAGCGAAAGAGAGGATATTATAGGCGGAGAATGTACAATAAAAATTATAATAAGCATACTAAACCTGGGACAAAGGAACAAGCATTACAACTGAAAGAGACTCAAGAGACTATTAAGGATACTACCAAGATTTACTCTATGCTGTTAGGGTTGGTTACTGTCAAGGTAGGTAGGTAGGTATATAGGTATATATGTTAAATTATTGTATGGGTGCTTGATGTGTATGTTGCATTGTATTATGGTATGTATGTAATAGCTGTAATAGATGTATTTATTGGATATTGCCAATTGATATGCAATGGGCTAGCGTATCTGCCTACCTACCTACCTATCTCTCTATCTATGTATCTCCCTACCTACCTCCCTCCCCATCTACCTACCTATATATGGCCCTAATGGCAATAAAAAATGACCCTCATGGATACAGGACAAGCTAGCCCCTCCCACTATGAAATTTCTCAAGGAAAGCCCAGTCATTGTAGATAGGTATCCGAGGGTAGGTATAATAATATGGGATATAATATATCTATCAAAGCATTATAGTTGGCTATATATCATAAAGGTCTCTCGTCATTGGCTCTAAGCATGTCAAATGTATTTAAATTTAGTTACAATAAGAGTGTTCCTCTCTGGGATGTGTATTGTAGTGTGAAATATGGTATTTATTGGTGATGTTTTTGGTTTATATTTTTAAACTGTACTTGGCATTGGTAATTAGACGTGATGGATTTTTATCCATTGGAGATGCACATATGAAAATGATAGGCTAAAAGTGGATCCATTTGATTGAAGAGATTTAAACTCAATATATTCAAAGAGCGACATTTCGATTGGATGTCTTATATTATATTATATTATATTATACTCTATAGTATTGTATTATCCTCTATTTTATTTTATAGCATTATATTCTATTATATTCTATTATATTCTATTATATTATAGTATACTATATTATACTATATTAATTTATGATTTCATCTTGCCCAAAGCATTCAGATAAAAAACTTCATAGAAAGGGCTTTAGAAAATAATTATTCATTTTTCCACCGTTTATTCGAGACAACTTGAAAATAAATTATAATTTTTTTCAAATTGTACACGTCAGTATACTATTGTATTTTGCAATCTCTACTGGGTGTATTCTAATTGCACTCTCACCTACATATATATCTCTATCCATATATATACCTACCATATAACTATAATACCAACGCAAAGGCGCTGCTATTAGAATTGAGCTTGGTGTGGGGACCTGATGATAGTAAAAAACGATTAGAAGCTATAGAAGAGGTAGGTGTATGTATGTATGTATGTATTATGTATGTATGTATGTCTGTATGTATGTATGTATGTGTGTTTGTATATATATTTATGTATGTATATATGTGTCGGTATTTATGTATGCGTGTATGTGTGTATATATTTTTATATGTATGTATATATGCTTGTATGTATGTGTATGCGTAAATATATGTATATGTGTATATATATGTGTGTATTTGTGCTGCAAGTAGTAGTGCAATTGACTATAAGTATAGGGTACAACATGACATTAATTATATTCATTTAACACATACACAGGTACATACATACATGTTAGTACAAGTCACAGGTACATTCTGTTATTGCTCTGCCGGCTTTTACCTACCATACATACCATTACCTCCCTACACCCTATATACATACACTATACCCCTTGCCTAGAGCATGGCTATAGGTATATGGCATAATCCCATAGTCTAATATAGGGTAATGGGGACTAACAGATGGCGAGGTGGAGGAGTATTATGAGGAGTATAGCTGGGCCAGATAGTAAGAAAGAGGGTAAGGTGCCTGGAGGAGAGGGGAGAGGGGGAGAGAGGGCCTCTCATTCTCTTTCTCTTTCGTTCTCTTTCCCTATACCCCAAGCCTGCCTTACATTTATAGTTATATATGTATTATATTATACTATAACCTATACTACCTTATACTATGCTATTCTGTATTCCTAATAAGCTTTCCTTCTCAAGCCTTTTGCCGCCGTCTGATTGAAGTAAAGTCACAGCTACGTCACGTGGCAGACCCACTAAGAAGGAAATCTAGAAGGCATAGGGTATGGGATTGTTATTAGTTAGTGATATAAAGTGTATTCACATGGCATGATATCCCTCTGGTTTAATTCTATCGTGTCTCAAAGTTATGTTATAATATTTAATAGTATTTACTTATCTGATAAGTTGAGGTTAGTGACAGTGAGAGGATGACGTCATTATGACATGTGGCTCTGTAATGTAAACCTGTTTACATACAATAATATATATATATATATATATATATATATATACTCTCTGCCGACACTTACACCCTGTCCCTCCCCCTACAGATAGGAGAGCACTTCTACCTGAGCCCTCTTACTCCTATTAGTAGCCCCTTCCTCCTTCCTCCTTCCCGTACCTCCCAGAGACTATCTTGCCCCTCTACTGTGGCGTCTAACCCTAGCCCTACTCTACGCTCTCACAGCTCTTTCTCCTTTAACCCTGGGCCAGTCTACCACACCATATCAGAACAAGGCACCACTACTAGGTAGGATACTATTGGTGTGTTAAAATCTAATATATGCAATTAATTATTCCTTGTTTAAACAACTAATTCTAGTTATACTGTAATTGATGCATTAATTTATTTAATATCTATAATTGATTGGTTCTTGTTTAAAACAACTCATGCTAGGTAGGACTCGATTGGTCTGTTAACTTTTTAATATATCTCATTAATTGATTCCTGCTTAAGTAACTAATTGGAAATGCAGGAAGAAAAGGAGGTAGTAATCTCGGAAGCAATTTTGCTTCAAGTATGATGTTTTTGTTTTACTAAGTATGAGGTTATCTGATAATATTTTTTTAATCTATGAAACTAATAGAATGATAATATTAATATTTAATACAATATCTTGGTGTAGTATGTATCTATGCTATACTAGCCTTTATGGCCTTGTATGTGTATTAAATATAATTACAATGATATGTATGTGAATACATAGATAACTAGTAGCATTTATACATACATACTGTCATACTATCATACTATCATACTATCATATCCTACATGATACCCTAAATTATACTTTACATCATATCGTATTATACCATATATCATACCATATACTTGATCCTACCATACCTATATTCCACCATACTATAAACCATTATATAACTATAGTGTACTATACTACACCAGTGGTTACCAGATACTTCCACTGGTACTAACCCATACTACCCCTTATCACCCTCCCCGTCCCTCCCTCCTCCCTGTATAAGAAGGACTCTCTCCCCTCCCAGCCATTCCACCTCCGCTCGACCCAGATCACCCCGAAGCCTTTATATACCACCACCTTTTCAAAGGCATCGATCCCTCTGCTCGGAAAGTTTTACGTTTAAATCTAGTCACTTAAAATAGTTATGCTAAAGTTGTATTTGCAAACAGAATGAACCGTTCACTGCTATCTCTTTTTATTTTTTTCAATTCATGGCATGATGGAATGGAACACATCTATCAATTAAAATAAGGAAACAATTATCTATTTCTATTTTTAATTTTTTTATTCATGGCATGATGGAATGGAGCACATCTATCAATTCAAATAAGGAAACAATGATTAGTTATGGAGTTTTATTTTAATCCAGTTATATATCTAATATTTAATCTCTGATAGCGGGATGTGAAACGATACGTGATTGGCTAGCTCAATTACAACTGTATACGCATAAGCTTACAAAATCAACCAGTACAAAGTGGGTACTGGCTAGTTACATGCAGTTTATGTATAAGCCCTGTATTCTAGGCTCTATTTGCCATATAATCAAGTAGAGATCCTCATGATACCTTAAACAATCAGAATTTTTCAGTCCTTCCAGGGGTTTACGCAAGCATCTACATGCTAAACTATAAGGATAAGTGCCTCTTGTAAGAAACCAAAAACATATGCTAAATTTACCTATATCTTAAATTTAGTCCTATTACTGAAAATAAACCGACTTTTTGAGGGCAATTAGAATTCAGTTGGTAATCCTTGTTAAATTTCTTTTTTAGGTAATCTGTCATAGATAGTCTATTTTGCATTCTTTCTAAATATAGCATACTATAAATGGATTATTTGCTAACTATGTAAACGAAGGTTACTAATAGCATACTATATATAGTTGGATGCTGTGATATAGATACTAGATCACCTCGCAATAATTATAAGCTATATAAGCGTATTATACTTTATTAACTCCTTATTGGATCGAAGTTACGTAACCCCGTCTTTTTCAACATAATATTTCATATTTACATTGGCAATTCATTCAGTAATAAGCCATGTTTGGAAAATAATGTTACTCTTCAATAAAGTGCCTCATAATGAAACAGTTTATGATTTGCCGAAGATAATGGAAAACCACAAATTGTTGGTCAAAACCATGGAATGAATTTTGCGGAAATTACTTTAGTTCGCAAAGAAATCGGGATCAAAATAAGTTATCAACTAATAATGGGCCAATCGTTGCGTACAATACTTATTACCAGATCTTCGGTTATCTAAAGAAACATTCACTCAGGACACCGTAGTATTAATTAAATCAAGATGCAACGCAATTAGATAAGTGCCTCGGTGGTGAATAAGGATCTTAACGATAGGTCCCATTGACAATTGATGAATACAGCTATATGATTGACAACCGCGATAAACAGATGTTGTGGCAAGGAGAAAAGGAACAGAAACAACTCATAATAAACAAGAGTAATGAGGTCGTTTAAACCATCATAAAGCAAAGCTTTGCATTCTTATATATATCTTGATCATTAGAAGATACTTAGCTTGTTTTCTATAATCTTTGTATCTTTATTGTAATGTCTATTGTACGGAGTACAATATTCAGTAAGCATAAAATTTATTTCTGTTTTAAAATTTAAACTAAACGCCCTGTCTTTGTTGGTTAGTTTGTTCATAAAAGAATATGTACTAATTTATGTATTTCTATTCTACACAATGGAGTACACAACTCAATACAACACTCGCTCAAGTATGTATCAAACCAAAACAAGCTTCAAAGTTTTGGCTTTTATTAAATTACTTTATACATTTCTAGCTGTCTGTGATTATTATGATGTTTTGGGGCACTATAGTCTATAGTGGTTAGAGTTTACAAATATTATGTACATATATATATAGTATAGTAAGCTACATTCATAAATGATATCATGGTACTAATTCATTATCATGGGCATATAGCTTACTCCCTACTGATAGTTTAATGGTCAATAATGGCTTTTATATGCAGCAACAAACACATTAGGTAAGTAATAGCACAGGATCGAGACTAGGATTTCCTTGATATCACGGCTGCCTGAGCCACCATAACGCAAGCAATATCAATTGAGCAGGCTACAATGCCAATCCAATCGTATCAAAGCATTTCTTTCAGAATATAAGTTTTTCTTATTTTAGCATATATGTAGATATCTCTAGATTTTTATCAATAGCATTGCTGAATCTCTATCACATACAATTCCTGTATCTCGATAGCCATTTATGATTGGTGTTATAAAAGAGTAGAGTGAGTGAGGATGGCAATTTAGAATTCAGGCAAAATGAAAAATGACAATATTTCATTAAAAAATACTCTATTGGTCTATTTCTAGATTAGTATACTATATATTTAACTTGCTCAAATTTTGGTGTCTCATTGCCTAAATACCTAGGATAAAAGGCCAGATGATTTTATAGATTACTCGGGCTGCGGAACAAACTATTTATGTACCAGTGCCTAAACGATAAAAGAATATTAGCTTGGTTTTAAGAATTAGAGTGAAGTATTGTAATTACATATACATATACATACACACATATATATACCACCTTCCTACTGCTTAGGTATTGACACTTGAGAATCACAGGCCTTTTCAAGTTGTAGAAAGAACATTTACATATAAAGTAAATACGGAAACGCCATTTATTCGAGTTTTGCTCATGACGAACTATTATATTTTCACACTGGCCAATTGTTGAGCTCAAGTGCTAAGCTCAAGTGCTAAGCACAAGCGCTTTATAACCTCGACTTCCGCTGTTGGCAATGGCAGTTGAGCTTTTGCAAAAATGGCGTTTCAATTTAGTGGTACTGCTCGTAAGGCAGTCACTTTTAATCCCATAGTTTACGTTTTCCCTACATACCCATCTTATAGGTAAGGATATTGTCTCCATATTTGCTTTTACGCTAACTTTGTGTCACATTTTCATTTCTGATTTAAATGTAGCTGCCTACCTTAATTTCATTTTGTACTTCATTTGAGTTCAATAATAGTATACGCACAACTCTTTATCGTGTATTTATCATATCAATGGCGTTTTATTTATTCGAATACAATGGAATCATGTGACTAATAAACTTTTGTCGTATACAGAGGTCCCAACGTGAGTGGAAATTGTTCCACATCAGTTGACCTTTACAATTTTTCTTATGATCGTACCTATCATTGTATTGAACACACACGAGACCAGCTCAGAGTCATTAGACAAGAACTGATAATGCTTCGATATGAGTTATTTCCCAATGATATCTTTTTTGGTGATTTAGCGACAAGCCAAAATATATGTCGACCCTCAAAACGGCTTTGCTTAAGACCACTACTACCATTATCTAAAATCTAAAGTGAATCTACATGCGAATGCTACATGACCTATTCCCGTTAGACAGTCACTTTAATTAGTTAAAAGAAAGTACATGGAATTGATATAAAACTTTGCATGATTAATTATTGGCTAATTGTAGTAGTAAAAGAAGTGCAAAGTACGAGTCATTGGATTACCACTAATGAAAGTTTGATTATTAATGGTATCTAGTTAATAAATTTGTATAGAGAGGATCCTGGCATGCTAATATATAGTTTTTTTTATAAGTAATACCAATTAATCAAAACAATATTGAGCACCGAATCAACTTAAATGATGATGGCTACACATTCAGTCCATAGATGTATACATAAGCCTACTATGCTATATTAGATTATCATCCTACTACCCCTCCACCACCATCACCAGAGATTTTAATTGTGTAACCGAATGTTACACATTCTGATAGACTTATTATAATAATCTAGCAAGTGCACATGCACTCATGCATGCATAATTCTATCACACGACAGTATGTTATGGCATGATTATACACATGAAACCATTCTGTTACCCAACATAGTTGACAGCTTGTGATTAACCACTCGTATCTTCTCTATGGATCTACCAATGCTCACCGATATTTGGATTCCTTACACACTTTCCTTTCCATTTCTATAATATTCAAAACGTATTCCTCATGCAGCTTGAATACTGATAATCTAATTATAGTCACCTTCTTTTTCATTGGAATTGGACGTGCTCCTTTAACAGTGTTTTTATAAACTTTATTCCAATTGTATTTCACCAAACTAATGATTATTTCTATTTTAGTAGAATCTATATAATAATTAGTCTATTTATAATCCGTTTGACAAATGCTTGGTTTTAATCTTCCAAATTTTACTTTACCAAGGCTCAGTTTATCAATACTAGGCATATAAACGATATACAAAAGCCAATGAACCACTTGCAATAGGACTATTAAAATCAATAAACAGCCGTTCCTTAATCTTTTTATATTTCTCCCATAGTATTTGATTATAGACAAGTGTAAGTCAATAATACCGCCTCATTATTGTTAACTCTAAATTATGATTGATTATTATATTTAGAACAATTTAAGTATTAATTTATAATGTATAATACCTCTGATTATTGGTGGATCTGTGGCTCGTGGATTATATCCGTTCATTCAATCAACTGTGACTATCTTTAAATATTTAGAGCATAGGAATGCGACGCATCTATAATATTTTTAGTTACATATTTTTTTGTTTTTGCGCTAGTATCATATAAGATAATAAGACTAATATATTGTTAAAATTTTAAATTTCTGGTGTGTAGTTATTCTTCCTCTTCCGTTATTTATATATTTTCTGTTGCTATACAAGAACTTACTTTTTAATATCATTTAAATAGTCTGATTTTACTCTCTCTAGGTGTATATATTTACACTGTGTATATATGCAACGTATATATTAAATAACAGAATAATTTTTTTAAAAGATAGCTGTAGTGCAGAATATTGCTACTTTAGATAGGAAAATAAAAAATTTAAATAAAATCAAGGGCACACCACAAAGAAATGCATATTATTATTAAAGGCAATGTTACGTAAATTCTTTTCTACACTTTTATTTTTATTTTAACCTTTTCAATCGAGGGCCGTTGGCCGTTGGTAGTTTATTTCTTGGTTCAAGCCTAATATTTTAATTATAGTAAAACATCTTCATTTTTTTCATATTTTATTTTATTATAAGCAAGACGTGTTTGTTGTATTTGGTGCGATCATAATTTACAATATATCTGATTGGAATGGCTTGTTGACAGGATTGACTAAATCAACATGAGTAAAGCGCTTGTTGGAGTTAAGCGAGTCATTGACTATGCTATCAAAGTATGAATTTTTTTACTTTCTATCTATTTATCGATCTATCTACCTACCTATCTATATATTTATGTTCTATCCATCTATCTATCTATCTACATACTTATCTATATATCTATATGCCTATCTATCTATTTATCTATTTATATACCTATCTACCGACCTATTTGCCTATCTATTTATCTGTCTATTGATCTATATAATTATATATAGTTAATATTTAATGCCATTATACTATTATGCCATGATACTATCATCCTATCATCATATTGTACTATTGCATTATTAATCTTGAATGCGATTGGCTAACCGAGAGATCCTATAATAGATCCGAGTACGACCTGACATGTTGGGAGTGATAAGGGAAGGAGTGAAGATGAGTATGAACCCATTTGATGAGATAGCTGTAGAGGAGGTAGGGGGGATATACGCATTATACTGCTCTATTGTTATACTATTATATTATTGTACTGTTATATTGTTATATTGTTATACTACTATCTTGTTGTATTGTAATATTGTTATATTATTATATTGTTATACTGTAATATTGTTATACTATTATATTGTTATACTGTAATATTGTTATACTATTGGATTACTGTTTTCCTTTCCTTTTCATTTCTTTTTCTTTTCTGTCACATATAATTATATTTTTTATAGCCAGTTATTTGCTTTATTTGGTAGTCATAAATACCACAGTGCCTATCTTAATATATCATTATTTTTTTAAAAATAATGATTGCTGCAAATAGCGTTGGATATTGATCTAGCTATTGTTCAGAGTGAAATGTTATGGATCTGTCCATGGTTGAAAACACAATGATTGTTGCTAACACCACCCCCAATACCATCTACTACATACCATATATCTATCTGCTTACCTACCTATCTACCTATCTACCTATCTATTTATCTATATATCTATCTATCTACCTACCTGCCTATCTATGTATCTATCTATTTATCTATCTACCTGCCTAATTACCTATTTACCTGCCTACCACCCTCCCTACATACCTACCTATTATTACCAGGCACTCCAACTCAAAAGCAAAGGAGTTATTAAGGAGATTGTTGTGTTCTCAGCCGGACCCTCCACAGTAAGTTCTCTATATAAGATACGCCTCCCAGTCTATTACATTACTATCATCTTATAACCGGGTCTAGTGGCCACACATTGTACTATAATCATCATCTACAATGGATTTAAACGTATAGTTATTCACTATCGGTTTGTTCTTTTATACATGTATATATTTTTTCTTTTTTTTCTTCTTTTTTTTTCCCTTTCATATACGTATGTATATTACAATTTCTTACATTTACACATCCTCCTATCTACCTGTCTACATATTCACGCATATGTATATGCTTAGCTATTTTTTTGCTTTTTTCCAAGATATTATCTAACCCCCTATTCATGTTTTAACCTAATAATAGATTTATTTACCTAGTTGCATATTTATCTGCATTAATTCCAGCTCTCCATTCTTTTAACCTATATATGCATACTAGTTTACTCTTATATTATCATAATTGCATATTGTCATACTATCATAGCATAAATAATAGTATATTATTATAATATCATACTATCGTATTATATATGCTAGCCATCATACACGCACATATGCATACTATCCTACCTACTATCCTATATACTATCTTACATACTATCATACATACTATCCTACATAATATCTTACATAATATCTTACATAGTATCCTACATACTAACCCTCTCACCTACTCTAGGAGTCAATTAAGACAGCCTTGGCTATGGGGGCAGACCGTGGTATCCACGTGCCAATTCTTGAGAAGGTACTTAGACTTTCTTTCTCCTCTCCTCTCTTCTCTTTTCCCTCTACTCTTTGCAGACTCATATAGATAGCCAACAAGCCTTCTCTAATAACATTTCATATTAATATATCTTTATCTCCAAAAAGCTACCATGTGAATCTAATTATAGCTCTGGATATTACAGTTCCAAATTACTTTATGCCCATTAATGGAATGTATTCAGTTGTAAACTTATCCATTCTTCATTATTATATTCTTTTGAGCATATACAGCTATTCTTCTCTCTTTTTTCATATCCTTTGTTTTTGTTTATGCTACGTTTTCTCCCCGACTTTCTTTCTCCCTGTCTCTCCTCCCCTTACCTTCTTCCCTTCTTCCCTCCCACTATATATGTAGGACTTTGAAAAGCTACAACCTCTAGCCGTTGCCAAGCTACTGAGCGCCATTGCCTTAAAGGAGGCCAGTGACGTAGTCCTAGTGGGTAAACAGGCTATAGATGACGATTGCAACCAGGTGGCCCAGCTTACAGCCGGACTATTGAAGTGGCCCCAGGTAGAGGAGGGGGGGAAGGGAAGAGGGAGGAGGGTGCGAGCGAGAGGGGGGTGGTATTTCCTTTTATGACATTTATTATACGGTGGCATTGATAACCTATTGGACCTCTGGATATCACGCCTCTCCTTATCATTAGTGTCCTCTTAGGCTATCTCTATAGGGTATTATATGTTATTGGTCAACTGTTTAGTCCCTCCGATCAACTTGTCTTCCCTTCTTCTTTTATCCACGACACTGCTCTGTTTATAAAACTATGCATTCATTTTTTATATTTACTACCTCTTTCTCCTTCTCTGTATATTCCTCTGACGGCACACACATTCCTAATCCTAAAATACGCCAACCACAGGCCACCTTTGCCTCCAAGGTAACTACCGAAGGTAACACTTGGACGGTAGTGAGAGAGATAGATGGGGGGCTAGAGACAATTAAGGTGGATTTACCAGCTGTCATTTCAGCTGATCTACGGTAGGTGTAGGTTGTAGGTTGTAGGTTGGGGCTTTACTTCCTACTACCTCCTATCTACCATCTTTTATCTTTTATCTTTTATCTGTTACCCACTACTTACTATCTACTATCTACTATCTACTACCCGTTCGTTACCTGTTACCTACTATCTACTACCTACTACTATCTACTATCTACTACCTGTTACCTATTATTTACTATTTACTATCTACTATCTACTACCTAGGCGTACTTACAATGAATACTTTAATTATGTTAATAATGTTTTAATTATCTTAATTATTACCTTTCCTGCCCCATTCAATTATATGTTTATGCCAGTTTCCACATTTGTTAGATCCAATCATATCTATTTTGCGCGAATATAAAGTGGACAACAGGTTTAAAATACCGATCAGAAGGACACATATCCCTATGAACCATTGAACAACCAATTGGTTTAGAGATATCTTTAATGGCAATGAGTAAGACCCATCATACATAAAGATATAACTCGATCTAGATCCCAGTGCTTTAATGATAATAACATAGGCTTTGACTGTCAACTTATTTACTATTCCACCTCTATCTCTTTCTATATCTCCCCCTCTTATCTACTTTATCTCTCTCTTTTTCTCCCTCTCTCTCTCCCTCTCTCTTTTCCTCTATTTATTCATCTATGTCCTACACTATATCCTATTCTTTATTAACCGCTGCCATCTACTAACCCCTTACAGCCTCAACACGCCTAGATACCCTACCCTTCCTAACATCATGGTAAGGTTCCCTATAACCTATAACTTATAACCTGTAGCTACTATCATATACACGCATCTCTCTTACTCTTTCTTTATCACACATCTATACTGCTTCTTATCCTTTCACCCCTTGATCTCTCTAATACAATAATTATTCCTTCCATTCCACACACACACGTATATATATATTTCTCTTACTCTGCTTATCTATTTTTGTTTATTACTTTATAGTCAATACTCGATATATAATATGTTGTGATTGACCCAATACAACCAATGACATTACAGAAAGCCAAGAAGAAACCAATCGCAACTATAACCCCGGCTGATCTAGGGGTAGATATATCCCCTAGATTTGAGGTCCTTTCAGTCTCTGAACCACCTACCCGTAAGGTAAAACTAAAATTAAATATTTAATCAATTATTGGTGCATTTATATATCTAACGATTATTACTGATTAAGCCTTTTAAGGATCCACCTATCTGGTTATGCTCTCATTTTCTTATCTATTATTATTTTTATATTTAGCTATTTTAATTTTAACATAAGTATTTGACTTACCCCTATCCCTCTCCCTACCCCTCTTCCTCTCCCTCTCCCTCTCCTCCTCCCTATATACAGGGTGGTGAGATGGTACCAGACATGGACACCTTAATACAGAAGCTCAAAACCGCAGGCCTAGTGTAAAGGATGATGGCTAGCATAGTTAGATAGTTAGGGGTGTACTTTTGCTGTACTGTGAAATGTTTTGCATTAATGAGTCTAATTATGTTAGCCCTGGGAAAATGAATATTCCTCCCGAGAATACCAGAAGGTAGTAACCGTAATTCTACAATTAAAGTGTCTTCATTGGATATATGTCATCATCCTACCCGCAAATCATGACGTCTATGTTATCTGCTTATAGTTCATATAGTGCATATTACATACAA
>NAOQ01000063.1:115182-139128 GCA_002751075.1 Ichthyophonus hoferi | reverse complement strand
TATATATATATATATATATATATATATATATCCCTACCTAATCCTTTAGCCATTTAACACTCCCCTTTCATTGACTATGTATTATATGCACCCACCTTTTAATTTTAACCAAGTCTCCATCCATACAGCTTGTACGATTAAAATGACTTGCCAACTCCAATACAGTAGACCCATCTATCTTTCTCTTTGGGAGTATATCCATATTGCAGTCTAGTGTATGGGAACCAATTATTACTCGACAATGTAAATCACCATGACAACCAGTGAATAAAAAGAGCAGTTATAAATAAAGTGAGTATGACGCTTGACTCATAGAAGTATTTAATGATCGTGCATGATTGTGATTGATTAAATAAAGGAGAAGCCAATAATAACTAAAGTTAAAATTTAAACTTTATAGCGGGTTAGAAAGTGATAAAAATAGAATACAATAGAAACATTATAGATAGATGCAGAGATGTAGCTACTTTAGTATATGAAATTAATTGATCATATATGTATGTATGTATATATGTATGTATGTATATGTATATGTATATGTATGTGTATGTATGTATGTATGCATATGTAGATGTGCATGCATGTATATGTATATATGTGTGTATCTGTGTATATATATATGTGTGGATAAGTGTGTGTGTCTATTAGCACTCATAAAGTAGGTCAAACATAATATAGTATGGAATGTGTACCCTTTTGAGAGACCTTAAATCAAGCACATAGTAGTTGATAGAAATGAGCGGGAGAGGGAAAGGAGAGATAGAAACGTATATTATATTATTAAAAAATATATATTACACCATAGAATTCATATATAAGCATGAGACAAGATGATTTCAATGCCATGAAAATCAATGCAAGGGTCTTGGCTTGAACATGAGTGTAATCAAAGGAATAATCCTGCCTTGAACTATAAAAATAAATGATAAATAAAGTAGGTTACAATAAACCACAGACAAGAGCACAAATATAATAGTAACAATGATTAATGTGAAATACTAAAATATTACTATAGACTGATGATACTATTACTAGTATGCCATGATTAATGATAAAATAAAGGGGTAAAATGGTACATAAAGTATTAAATAACATACGTTTCAATGTAGATGTCTTTTATATAACATATTCACGGTTCTTAATACTATTTGCCCACTTTTCATTTCAATATGGCAAAGAATGTGACTATTAACAAAACATACAACTAAACAATATAAACAATGCCAATGTTGTTGTATTCGTATAAACCTATTCAGACTAATGCTTATCGATCCTAACCTACCTAGACGGATATATAAATATAGAAAATAAAGAGTGTCATATTGAACAGGATAGGAGTTATACCCTTACAAAAACATGAAAAATGAGCAAACAACTCACCCAGAATTAAGGCCAAGTGTCCGCATATACAATAATAAACATACAGAGGAGTTTCTTCCTTGGTAACCTCTCCATCGCGGCCAGGTCCGTCTGTTACAACCACACTACGAGAGATAACTTTAGGCATGGTGTCTAATGCTAGGACTGTCTGACTAAAAGTGTCTCTGTAACGAATTAAACTACCTTTTAAAAGACATAAATGTATGACCTCAAATGATGAAAGGAATAGCTAGCTATTCCTTTCAACTAGAACTCTCATATTTATATATGGAGAGAAAAAATGACGCCATCACTGAGTTATGACGTCAAGATGCTTGGCCGGTGGTTTTATCTTCTTTTTGCTTATTATAAAATACAATATTACAGGGGTTCCCGGAAATAATTCGACAAATCCCATAATAAGTCGACAGATCCCAATAAAAAATGAGAATTTTGAATATGAAATATTAAAAAACCGAAATTGAATAATAAAGAGGAAATTGAAAGAAATTTAAATTTTTGCTATGAGACATTACACGAATAAAGGTTTTTCTTTTTTTTCCTTTTTGATTAACAATTTGTTTTCAACAAAATATAAGAAATGTTATGTAGAAAATACAAATTCTCTAATGAAAATAGCAAAAACCTAAATTCTTTCATTTCTTCTTTATTACTCTATTTCGTTTATTTATATATTTTCATATTCAAAATTGTCATTCTTGTTGGAATTTGTCGAATTATTGTTGAGGTTTGTTGAATTATTTTGGGATTTATTGAATTATTTCCAGAAACCCCTGTAATATAATTAAATAATAGATGGAAAGCTAATGGACACTGTCTCATTCTTTTCTTCTTCCCTATATCTTACTTGTCTAGTGTTTTTTTACATAAATCATATTTAATTGTTATGCTTAATATAAACATCTAATTATTTTGCATTTATTGACAATCAAATTTCTTTGAAGGTATGGGCATACACTGTTTCTATATTCTTGACCTATTAAAACTCTATTAGGACTATACATCCTCCTTCTTCTACACATCTTGCAGTGAATTTTAAGTACAATAAATATATAAATATAGATAACTTACATGCACTTACATAGCTGTGAAACATGTATCTTTTAAAATAGTATATTCTTGTCAAATATAAATACATATTCAACATTGACAATGTAACTATCTATAGTTATAGCTATCTAATTAATTAATTCTGGGTTCCAAATTGTTCTATAAATAAAATGCTGTATTCAAAAAGTATAATAAGGTTCTATCTGAAACAGATTGGTAACTCTTGATTCTGTAATGATAATAAATAAAAGCTATACAGTTTCTTGGAACCAAGTTCTTTACTACGCTTAGACAGATTATCCTTTGTTATTGTTACCACGTTTCTTACATTCGGCTATAGTTATCTATTAAAGTCAATAAGAAATTGCTGTCCAAACTAATGGTCTATGACCTGGTGGTTGGGTATTTTCCATACACAGCAAATTAATCAGATTTTTACATATTTACCTACTCATGTTTCCCCATTACACATGTACAATAAATTTTTAAAACAATAATAAAGTTACTCTTTACTGTGACAGTTTGTTCTCACAGTTTTTCAGTTGCCAAACTTATATGATGTCCTTTAATTTGCAAATGGTAGAAATTTATTATCCAGATTCTTTATTAGAAGCCAAACAGCCAACTCTGATACAGACAAACTAATAGAGAATACTTTCGTAGTGCCAATATACAATCACAGTGGGTTGGATCACAGTTATTGACCATATTGTAAATTGCAAAGCAAGAAGCATAAACGTCTTTAAATTCAGAACAATTGCATGTTATACAAGAGGAATTCACAAAGACTTTGGCTTGTTCTTTATTTATTAATAGCTACTTGGAACAATTAGAGGAAAGTAAGCACGCTATACATCAAATTGAGTTCAGTACAACAATACTGTTTCCATTTCTAATACAGGTTTTATCTTAAATTCTCTGTTTGAAATAGTTGGCTGCCATCCTGAACATAGATAAAATACATAGTGATTACACAGGTTAAATTTTAAAATTGACAACTCTAGCTGTACTATTCAAAATATCATCGATTAAATTATAATAGAAGACCAAATCTAAATATTTTAAAAAAATGGCAGTCATAATAATTATTATCTTGCACTTGAATCATCTCTGTCTCAACTAGCATTATTGTGCATTTTATTTTCACATATGTCCAGCTTTCTGTCATTAAGGAAAATACTTACTCTACATAGGAATTAGTAATAGGAATAGATAATATAAATGATGCAACATATGTGAGATTGTTGTGCTTGTACCCTAACAAATCGTATTGATTCCTTAAATTACTTTCACCTTTAGCAATAATGATATCTTGCATTAGCAAAGTGGTGCAATATTCATGTTATAAAGTGTCTAGGTTAATATTGGGTATTTTGAGAGTGGTTATTGGTTCAATAAGGTGATCATGTGTGAATGGTGCTTTTAAAGACAAATACCAGGTTCTTTTGTGATAGGTTTCATCTGGGAAATCACACCTTTCATCCAGATAATGAACAGATGCTTTATCAAATATTGTAAAATCATCTGATTAGAATTTGTGTCAGTTCTAGTGACCTGTCCACAGCTGTCCAGATCTCCAATTGTATATTTGATAGTAATTAATTTTGCAGGAACAGTGGTAGTAATAGTTACTTAATCAGATTGGTTTGTAAGGCAGAGTTGTTGTGGTAAAGGTTCAATCAAAGGCTCATATTTTGACTTTCTTGATAACTGGCTGTAGTAATTATACCTCTATTTTAATTCAGAAGAAATCATTATTTTAATTTTCCTGGATGTCCATGTGGAAATTTCACAATTAGATCAATCAGTAAGGGGTGATATATTACAATATAAATAATAACTATTATCACCATTTAATGTTAGTAAACAGTTCTCCAAGTTCTGAATATGTGAGATATCTGGAAACTGATTAGTATATGTGAGTGCCAACTGTAGATTAGATATAACAATAACGATGTAGTTATTACATAGATATAACTAAATGCAAAGTATTTCTGAGCATTATGAGAACTTCATATTTTTGCTACTCATTACCACATATATATGTGTGGGAGCATGTTGTTTTACTAGTGTTCCTACTTGTATGAACAGGTTTTCTTTATTGTTGACTTTTTCTTTCTTTTATACTTTATTTTACTGCAAGTACTAACTTTTGGTCAGCACCAATGTGGCTAGGATTAATTAACTTAGATAGAGCTAATTATAAATATTCTTATTAGCTAATACAACTCATGAAAAATTACAAATACCCACTATATATTTCTGATTCTATTTCAATAAGGGTGTATTAGTGTTTCCTTATATGACTCATTAGCTAATTCACTACATGCAAACTATGTATCAACTAATCAATTATAACTATGCGTTTATTCAGAGTTAAGGAACTTGCAACACTCTTCCATTAGCTTATATGTTAGAGAGAACCAAAAAAAAAAAGAAAGACTGTGAGTTCATCAATGTGCTCATACTTATGTTTCTTTGGATGCGGTACAAGATATTTTTTGCCTATGGTTATTTTTTAGGCACAGGAGTTTCTTGACTATTTAAAATGACCCAGGTCCAAATAGCTTGATCAGGCAATCAGAAACTTAATCCATGGATGAGACACTTCTGACTTCAATCTCATTATTTCTTACTATTTCCCGGATGTAATAGAAATGGACAGCAATATGGTATGTGTTTATAGGAACACCCATCTTACTGCATAGTCATACAGCACTCATCATATTACTGTACAGTAGTACTTTCCCAGTTTTAAAAATATCTACATTTGAGTATCCATGAGGTGGATGAATCTGGGCTTGAAAACATGTCCTCGTTTATTTAAATTTGTAGACATTGATGATTCCTCTAGAAACATGGGTGCATCTAGGTAGCTGTGCAGGTAAGTAGCCTTTATGCCTAGTTGTTCTAGGTTATACCCATGAAATCCTGTTATGTTTAGCTGGAGTTTAATATTTATGAATGAGCACACAGAACTCAAAATATTGTGATAGTCCACATTCAGTTTTGTTTGTAACCCCTGTGTTACAAGGTGTGGCTTGAATCCAACTTCTAATTAAAGGGGTAGCCATAAGTAAGATGTGTGTAGGGCCACTTGTTGTTGTCACAAGTTTATATTTGGATTTCTCCCATGCATGTTAATGAGCTATTTCTTGTCATTTGGGCACATCATCATCAATGCTGGCATTAGATAAATCTGCCACTTTCTTTCCCACTGACTCAGGGAGGTCATTAAAGCCTGCTCGAGACTGTGAATTGGTAACAGAAGGAGATGACAAGGGTGATGCTTTGGCGTAGGACTCATCTCTCCCATAGTCTAAAGGTGATGATATATGTGGTGGTACATTTGAAGGTCTGAGTGGCACATTGTTAACTGTGGGGATAACTTAATGAGGCAATAACAGGGGATGGCTGCTCCTAGTGGTAACACGATATGATACATTGGCACTTGCAGGAGCAGTTTGATGAGGCAGGAACTGGGGAGTAGGGCTCCTGGTTTCAAATGGAGTTCCTGAATGAGGCCCCATCCACAGGTTTGGATTGAGCAGAGGTGGAGGGATGTATTGTGTAGGTTGCAGTGCAATGCATTGCACAGGTAAGGTGTAACTTGTTGGACAGGTGGTGATAGATGTAAAACTGGTTGAAAAAGCATCATAGTAAATAAACTCTCCTAGATAGCCAATCTTTGAAGAAACTGTGTCATCAGTTGTTGTAGTTGCAACATTGTTTCTTGCTGTTGCAGTTGTTACTGCTGTTTTTGTAGTTGCATTTGCACTATCATGTCTTCATGCTGCTTAGTATTAGCATGGAGCCTAGCTTTAAAATCAGATATTTTTTGAGTCTAAGACTTTATTAGTGGAGTGTCTTGTGGTTACAACCCAAAATGACACTGTGATTGATTTGTTTCCATCATGTTTGGGTAATCAATGAAATCTGCAATGCTCTCAGGTTCTTTTCAGAGAATTTCTGAAAAATAAATATGTGCCAGGGAGTTGACAACTGGTTTTTCTGGTGTTGTCAAGACTACTGTTCCATAAATGAAGGGAATAATGCAGGAGATTTATTATATTCTAGAATGTTGAGTTGCTGCCTGTCCTGAATGGCCAGAGACTCATTGTCCTGTGGGTAGCTGAGTTGCTTTGCAGTAGAAGCATGCTGGTCTATGACCCTATAAAAATCTGAGTATAGAAAAATAAGGCAGTGAAAGCATGGTAGCTCTTTAAGAAATCTGTATGTGGCAGAGTGGTGCAGTGGAAGTGGGCTGGGTCCATAACCCTATAGAAAGCTGTGGTAGTTCTATTGACTTTTCCACAGGCTTTGGGGTCACCAATTGGGTGTCATTTAATAGGACTACATATTTAAGTACATTATGATATTTTTTAACAAAAAATAAATAAGTGAAAAATCTTGGGTGTCGCAAAAGTGCTGTTATTTGCTTATAATGATATTGTACATTTACACAGGCATGTGGGGACCACTCGGGAATACCACGTGCCGTGATCTTTTTTTAATTAATTTTTAATTACAGCACATGCATGATATTTTACTTAAATGTAATAAAGGATTGTATTTTATATTACTTTACGTGTATAATTATAGATAAATAATATAATAATTTAATATTTTATATTAATTTACACTACCTGTGTTTTTCATTTTTATATTTAAAAACTTTCATATTTCTAATATAGCATTGTCTGTTGGTTACAGCCATAGTATAAAGCACCCCATCTCTTTCAAACTAGGAAGTTAAACTGCGGGTTGCAACATATGCCCGGGTGTGCTGGGGGGCTCCCTGCATACATGTGAGCAGGTGGTATTTTTTCTTAGTGTTACTGCATATGTGTGAGTGGGATCCTTTATTGTTAATTTTGTTTTCTTTTATACTTTATTTTACCGCCAGTGATAACTTCTGGTTAGCACCTATGTGGCTAGGTTCAATTAACTTAGATGGAGCTATTCATAAATATTCTTATTGGCTAATATAACTCATTTAAAATCACAAAGACCCACTAAGGTTGTCTGACTCTATCTCAATAAATTTGTACGAGTGTTTCCTTATATGGCTCATTAACTAATTCACTACATGTATATGTTCGTTCATTCGGCTAACGATCTTGTAGCACATCTTTTACGGCCTCTTTTATGCTGACAAATTCAATCAGTAGTAACGTTAAACGGATTACTATTGGCTTATCCAACTCACGATAGGTCACAGAGACCCACTAGGATTGTCCAATCTTACCCCAATACTACGTAAAATACTATAATATCATCGTATCCCCAATTTGTACACTGGATGGGGAATAACCATCACTTCCTCATATATGATGTAAAGTGCTTTATACACCGTAAAACGTAAAAAAAATCAATCTACTGATTACAATATATATATATTTTTTTGTAAAATCTTTCTATATATTTCCGAAACCCTTCCACACATTTCCGAAATCTTTCCA
Source organism: Ichthyophonus hoferi (assembly GCA_002751075.1). Classification (NCBI taxonomy): domain Eukaryota; class Ichthyosporea; order Ichthyophonida; family Ichthyophonidae; genus Ichthyophonus; species Ichthyophonus hoferi. The sequence goes on along the minus strand of NAOQ01000063.1, from coordinate 131,236 downwards.
TACATTTCTGAAATAGTCTGTAAATGATGACAATCGAAGATAATCGATTAAAATTGAACCGGCTAATGGCAGAGGTCCCGAGACTATATAATAAGCCATTTCGGATCAGATAATACATTGCATAGGCATCCTGCCTAAGACAAGTCCTACTGATTTGTCTAATAATAATAAATACGTCTTATCATATCGGTACTCCGTGTATGCAAAGGAAAACGCTAAATACCCCTTAATTTGGTATTATCTCTCCTTATAAAATATAGGTCACAGGAACGCTCCCGTCTCTATAATATCTTATCTTAACAACTAAAGTACAATACATACGAATGAGTACCTAGACCCAGAAAGTGATTTCCATATATAAATGGTTTGATCGTTTATGTTCTATTAGTAACTGCTTACTGACATGGAAATCCACTATACACGTACGTTTCACAGAGAATTCGATTTCTCTTTTGATCAATGCTAGGTGTAAGGGTTTTTAGTTCATCACCCACTAAATGTATAATCAGGGCATACCATTTGGTCAGATAGGCTTAAATCTGTAGTCTTTTTTAAAACATGGTGAGTATAATGAATGCAAGAGGATAATAGCATTTTTTTAATAAAAAAAATAGTGAATGGTGAGTAATGCAAAATAATACATGCTTGTCCTACCATTATCAACTTTTTCACCATGTAATGTTGCTAACACATACTCTTCCAAGAATCGCAACGCAAATCAATGCCTGGCCTAATCCACAGTTTACACTTAACAAATGCCTGGTTTCAATAGTGTTTGCTGGTAACACAATGTGATATAAGACCAATTTTTTAACTGATTAGAAACGGGTACTATTCATTGGATAAAATAAAGAAGCACATAGGCAAACTGCAGATACCAATACGGGGTTGTCTCAACAGCCATCTTCTACAAGCACAGGCTTAATATCCCAGGCCCCAGGCTGAGTTAAGCAATAGATTAATTGTTGTGACTTGGGTAACGGTCTTTATTTTCTATTTAAGCTAGACAATGCCATCTAGGATTATCTCTATAATATATAGTGTAATTGTATTCCCGCGTCGCGCACACTAAGCTAAGATAACATCTAACTCATGACGTTATATGTATTGTTTATAAATAAATAGCCAATTAGATTAAGCTCTATGGTCTGACTATAATGTGATTCGGTATGCACTATACGATTCCTAAAGAATTTCTGTTAAATATTTTGAACATAAAATTAACGATCACGACTAAAGATATTTGGCTCAAATTAGCTGTACCTTCTATATTTATATTGGGCTACACTTACTACCTACTTCCAATGATTAGCCAGTGCTGTGTGACTCATAAATAAAAAAATTATGATTGGTATATGATAAAGATTGTGTAATTTTATTGGATAGCGTAAAAATAAACCTGCATCGCCTATGTATAAAAATATACTTCAAAAAGCATTATTGTTCAAAGTTTGCATTTGCTCGTTTTTGTAATAATATCATAAATAAAAATCAAAAAAACAATCTTGTTGGTTATTTTTTTTTCTTTTTTGATCTGAACCATTTCATGAGTAGAGAGTGTGATATTGAATTAGTCGTGCACATGAGGTTATTCCAGTCCGGCCTGACATATTCCTAGTGGCCGTCGGTAGGAAAGCGCAACGTGCCAGATTAGCCATTCTGATTTGCTCAGAGAAAACACAAGGATTATACTATACACCGTCCTAATAGTTAGTAATTATAGGAAGACAATCTTAGTCATTTATTTAGCAGCCTATCACTTAGAATATCATATAGAAATGACGTTCACTTAGTTGGAGCCCAGGTTAATTCCACACTTGAGAAAGTGAGCATTGGTACTACAGAGCTCAGTAATTGATTACGACATCATCAATACCATATATGATTAGTAGGCTACAATTATTTATAATAAATAACCAATTCACATGATCGAGTTTTTCTGGCAAAAATTGCAAATCTTAATCAAGAAAAAATGTTTTATTATTGATAAGGTAGTATGGACTTCTGGGAGATTACATGGATTAGATTAAATACATTTCCCCTGCAAAGGCAAGAGGGGCGATTTTATTCACCAAACACCAAAACAAAACAATATCAAAGCAAAGTTAAAATAAATATACAGTTCTCTTTATAATACGTATAATGTAAAATAAGAAATATTTCTAAGAAGTAGAAAGTACAACTATTGTTTGATTGCACAATGTAATTGTGGTACAAGAATTTTAATTTTTTGTTTATGGAGCCACGCTTTTAAATGGTAGGTTCTACGTGTGAGAGAAAATCAATTCTTCGGAAGAGTCTCCCGCCTGTAACTTTTTAAACATGTACCAGGTTGAACGAATGGTAAACCAATTGCAAAGTGCATAGATTACTGTAACATTCCTGTAGCTTATTTGGCCCAATTAAGTATAGTGTTTCAAGAAAAAAATATTCGTAAACTGAGTACTTGAAAAAGTGGGGAAGTAGGCAATGAATATGTTTAAAAGGTCTAATCGGCTGTTGAAGCTGAACGCAAAGACAACTTTCCAGCTTTGTTTGCGTTATGCGAGGGCCTCCCCCGTCAAGTAAACTAATCGGCGAATAGGAAACCAAGTTAAGCTTGGAACTCTAGGCTTCGTAGTATCTCATCTAATGATGCGGTAGGATGAATACAGGTCACTGGTGTTGAGGACTGATACCTGAACTAATCTAGAACAACGGGCTCAAATTGGTGTTAAACTCAGCTCAATTTGAATATTATACTAATATTAGTATGTTGCATAACACATTACTAGGACTACATGGTGTATGCGCCTATAGATATATATGGATATATACATACCAAGAAAGACTTGAAATTTGGACGCGGTTCTCCAAAAGAAAATCTATAAATATAAATGTATTTGTATTTACCACTGGATGTGCTCGTACTCTACATATTAACGATTCACACTATTGGACAGATTTATGTACACACAATCAATATATATTTGTATATCTTCATTTATACATGTGTAATAATTATTAATAAAATTATTTAATAAAATATATGCTTATTAATGTTTATTGATATATATATATATATATGTATATTAGTGGATACATGCGTACACAAATGCTCCTCTATATATATGTATGCATACAACATCAACCGTGACAACATACCATTGTTGAAATTGTGTTCGTACCTATATTAGGCTAATCTATATAGATCTAATGTAGATCCGGTACACTTATTGGATAACTGCTTTTCAGAATACTCACCAATCTAAGCCAGCATTGGTATGATTACCAGCGGAATGGCATTATTCCTCTGAATACGCTTTGGCAATTCCCTTTTGAGCTATTATCAAAATATGAACATTCCAATTTACTGGGTGTCTTTGTTCAAATCTCAAGTAAACAATGCACACTCCCTCATTCCCTTATCTTTATAGTCTTACATCCTCCGTAATGAACATATATATGCACTATAATATTATTATTTTATAAAATTTTATATATTATCATACACTGTCCATCTCATCAATATTCTATCATTTGATATTGTGAACTAGATCTGGCACCAACCCTGGCTGACGACAGTAAATCGTTACCAATAAAAGACACGTATCTTCAATGAAGCTGCTATCAATTCCCAGAGAGCATGGGTATCAATAAGTCTTTCCCACATCCAAAGCCCGGGCGGCTGAGCCTATCTACATAAATGGTAATATATTAATCCCTAGTATATATATACGTTCAAATGCGTTCTAGGATTTAGAGCTATGTTGAATTTTTGTTTTGTCGTGTATCAATTTCGAATTTTTTTAAGAATACTGTAGTACGTGGCAAAGCTTATATAATCCTCACTACTTTATTAAGCATACAAAATGCAGATACTACACAATCATGTAGCTATGAAATTCAATACTATATCAAAGGGTGTTGGTCAGGCGTTCCTGTTATCGCCATGTACACTTTCGGCTGATAAAATATTTTTATTTGACGAACAGAGAGCGACCGTTTTCCGTCCTGTTGTCAGAGAGGATATGAAAGTTCAAAGAAGCCGATGCTGGCATTGTTATAGACTTGAATTTAACAGTGTACTTATAGGTGGAACATATTCGCTCCAGGTGGAAGGAACATGGTCTAAGCCTTTTAAGGTATGAAATACACATAAATTGTATACTTTAGAACAATACAAATACTTTTTTTATATTTCCTTCCTTCATACTATATTTATTATTCGAGTTTTTTGAAAAAAATTATGGTGATTGTAATTTTTTTTTTGTGAAAGTGTTTGCTTATGCGACATCCTATTTATGTGCAAGTTATATCCAACATGTATATAGTCTGACACTTATGCTATGTTAGGTTTGGGATGACTCTGCACCGGTGGATTCAGAAGAGGACGAATTATGAAGGGCTCTATGATTGTTACATCCAGGCACAGATATGAAAGACTATTGACAATACATATATATCAACATACTATAGACGACTTGACCCTTTCGTACAGAAGACATCAATAGATTGGTTTCAGCTTTTTCAAATTTTAGAATAGGCGCCCGACGTACGATATGATACTTTCGCTCGGACCCTTGTTGCGCATTCAGATTATATAAGAGATAAGTCAATCAATAGCTATATAATAAATAATAATTGTAATCGTAACCATAGCTACTCGGGTACTATTGCACAGGTGTATATATCTACCGGGTACAATAGAGAAAGGCGACATAGCTACCATTAGCCCTTTAATCACTCAATTTACTACATAGAGAAACACCAATAAATATGATGGCACAAGTTTACGAATTCAAACTTTTATTCTAATATGCATTGCTCATTGAGCAAAGGTAAGTACCAGAAAGTGGAATTGAGAGGTACCATACAATAAATCGTAATTACTATAATATATGTATTGAAAGGTTGTAAACAAATATTAGTAAATAACCTAAAAAGGAAGTAGTAAGCTTGTTTACATCGAGTAAAAGCCCATCGCTGTAGCTGTCAGACATATGTATAGTCAACAACTTGGGATATTATTTACTTCATAATTATATCTATAAACATATAGCTCTTACAACTCTAATAATGTTTTTTTAGAATTGTGTGTGCTATCCATATATACCAGCTTAAATTATGTGAGACTTTTAAGACCTTCATGTGATTATATATATAACCAATAAGGTATACAAAAAATAAGCCATGAGTGATTATGCATGTCGTAACAGTAGTGCAATGTGATAAAGAAATATAACGGAGCTCTGCGAGAATCAATAAACAGAAAGAAAACATACCTCCATTAAAAACCAATAACATAACATAACATTCTGCTCCACACATGTATTGATACTGCTTTTTATTAGATCATATTAGAGTAAAAATAACCCAGTCACACATACTTTTCAGAAGCGAGAAACAATTAATTACCTTACATACTCCATGCCTTTTTCATAAGTTTTACGTCCTTACAAACAGATTTAGGTTGGTACCATCAACGCTATATTGACATGATTTTTCTAGGCACTTTCTCTCGTGTATCTATCTATCAGATCAACATCAAAATCTATTGAGTTAATCTCCATTGTAAAATCATTTATCACAGATGTAATAAACATACATACATGCATATCATATTAGCAAGCATTCTCCGGCACTCTTAAGTAGATTTGTCTTATATGTAAAACATGTATTTTTTCGCCCAAGATAATTAGGAATAGCTAGCACATCCCCAAATGTACCAGAGTTCAAGCTCCATCAGATATCACCCGGCTCATGGTCATCAAATCAGTCTTATCGGCTCAGCAATTTCGATCTCTAGATCCACTAAGTAGTTTAGTTCCATATTCAAGTAGTGTGGTTATTAGGTAAGGCGTGCAAACAATAGGTACACGCAGTTGGCCTGACAACTTTGGACTTTTCAAACGAAATCTTATATTCCTCTACTGGTGGTACGCTCCAGATTGGAGCTATAGACGGCATGATGACCAAAATCAGATCACCCAATGGGGTAGAGATAAAACATACAGACATCACATTGGCTGGTCCAGTGGCGGCTTACCAATCATATAACTAGCCCTGGAATTAAGCATATGATTTATTTGAATGCCTTTCAATACGTCTACATTTGAAGAAGCCAATGCGTGAAATTAAACATAAGAAAACGGATTGGTTATTACCAAATGGAACCCATAATATTCCACAATTAAGCATAGGAAAGAATTAAGTAAATAAATTAACAGGATGAGCAATTTTGTCCCGTTCACACTATCCGTGACTACCCAGCTCAGCAGGAATGACCTAAGGTCTATATGTATTGGTTGTTTTAACACTGGGTATTTTGGCAGGCTAACATTCTGCTGTTAGTTTATATATATTAGTATGTAAAATGCTATAGGACAGAGGATGGAAGATGAAAGGTTATCATTGTCACAGGCCACATAGCCTACTCCGTTATAATATAATCGATGTGTTAATGGTAGTCCACGAGTGCGCTGTGTGGTTCCACTTGGTGCTGGGTCGGCCTAATTCATGATGAAAATGTAACGTCATATTGTTTAATAGATGGATAGTGGATGCCGGTGACTTATCGATATCGATACCGATAGTTCTTATCAACCGCCACACACCATTCATATATTCCATATTGGGCGTCGTATCACCCATCTATTTGCACATGTAACGCACATGTTGTCATCATGCATACGGGTATGACGAAGTTATAAATTCCTTACATGTGGTGACGTATAAATTAAATAATGCATTCCAGGGTCGGACCTAAAATTATAAAATCTAATTATTAATTGCATTGCAATCCACCTATCCCAGGAGATGGCGAAGTGCTGTCATAAAGTGCGTGTGCTGGCATAGTCTAACACGGGATTTAACGTCAGAATCATTAGATCTGTTCTTAGAATAATTAGATCAGGTGTTATACGCGCGCGGGCATGTTATCAAGAATGGGATACAAGGTAAGTCAAAGCCTACATATAATAAAGGTAATTATGCGGTAGATTATCTTTTTTCTATGTACTGATACTTATTCCTAATCCAATGTATATGCATATATTTTCTAGGAACTTAGCAGGGTAATCTTTCCCGGTTCTTTATATGGGGTCTGATTCTAATATAATGAGGAAATTTCATGCATTAAAATTATTTTTTAGTCTGAGCCGGCTTCTCTATTTACTTCAAGTGGGCAACATTATTTTTAGGACATGAATATGCAAAATAACGACATAAAGTTAAGACTTATAACATACTTTTAACACAACTTTATTATTCGTAATTTCTAATTTATGCATTCTTGTCCATTTTATGTCTACAGGCTATCGGATATAAGATAGTCTGCACTTTGAATTTTAACAAACGCATATAATAGGTCATACTTTTTATTGAAACAAATGGAAATATATAATCTAAAGGGCCATAATCGAATGAATACATAATCTAAAATCTAGGGTTTAATAATATATTTTAATCGTTCTTAAAAAACCAGCCACTGGTCATTGAGGTCGATTAATCCAACATACTTTGTATGGAGCAAGTTAGCAATAATCTTGAGAAAATAGATACAATCCAGCTTGCTTCCAGTAAAAAACTGTGACGTCACGAATCGAATCGGTTCAGATATGATGTGGATCGTAACTTGAAAATCACTGTCCAGTAGGCGTTAAAACGCTACGCCTAACAAGAGAGCTCCCTTATATTTAAATAGGTTAACCCAACAACTCACTTTTTATTCTCTCCCTATATAAATACAAATATGTTTATATATATATATACAAACTCGCGTCTAAAGTTCAATCAATTCGGCACTAGGTTTAAATGTGTAGCATATAACAAGGCTGCCAGATATAACAATTGATAGAAGGGATGATGGTTTCATGCCACATAGTAGACTACAGTTGTCATCAGATACTGTTGTTTAAGACAGTGTTAATTTAATTAATTAAATGGATTGGTACTTCCACCTGAGGGCTGCTGTTGTTGATGGTCACCTGTTGGAAAAGAAAAGAGATTTCACGTCAACAGAAATATTCTGTCTGCAGTCTCATATGTACACATACATAAGTAAATACATCATATATATACGTAGTAGAGTAGAAACAAGAGGGGAAAAAAAAAAGAGAAATAAATAGATATCAAAAAAGTGGTGTGTAGGCAGATAGACGTAATACATGGAAGCCATATACCTACCATAAGGATTAGTATTGAACATAGGTTGCTGCCCATAGTGGTTGGTAGGCAGCAGCATTGGCTGAGAGAATCCACTGTTGCCATACCCCATATTCGTATTACCTAAATAGGAAGAAAGAAGCATAATTATAATAAGCGAGAAAGCGTGTACTGGTTCATACATAATTGTGTGTATGTTTGTATTCACTGAAGCATTCAAATTATTCCCATCACATATTACACTGATAGACTATGTCAATAGGCCACAATATAAAATTTACAACGACAATATAGTTAACAAGACTGTGCTGTGTATAGCTGCATAGCAAACACTATGGATCAAAAGAAAAATATGACATATATATAGTCCTTTATTAACTTTGTTTCCCAATCTATTTATTACTCACCATGGTTCTTCACTTCTATATATAATTCTATGTCTATATAGGTATGGTATATGTATGTATATATATACAAAAAACTTGATTGGTGCTCATTATAGTAACGGATCGGGCCAGACTGCCAGACTCGTTTATTCAAAATGAATGAGAAATATTTTAATTACGTACTACGTGAATTCTTACATGTCATTTAAAAAACAAAAAAAATAATAACAAAAAGGCTATGGGATTAGAGTATGGTGAGGGCTATATAATACCCACCGATGATCTGACCCGTCGCCTATCCTTTTTTTCTTTTCTTTCCTTCTCATTTAGCATCTTACATATATTTAAATCGCATGTTTTAAACAATAGTATTCATTTCTTATTTTTTATTATTTATTATCTCTTCTCCCTTTCTCTCTCTCTCAATTAACCTCATATATATATAATTGTATATTTTAAACACAGTATTCACTTGTCAATTTATTATTATTAGTAGTATTGTATTATCTCCCTTATCAATCATTAGTCCATTTTAAAACTCACTTCAAGACTAGTTACAACATAGTAACAGTCTTGCAACCAATCATACAATACAACCAGAACCATGCTCCCTTTGTAACCCAATCGCATTTAATATATCTACAAGCCAATCCTCTAAGACATGCCAATTTCCACCCAATCACATGTCTCTTTTAAACCCATTCAAACCCTATAGCTCACCTCCTACACCACCCATAGGCTGCTGTCCGTATCCACTAGGCCCTGCGCCTGTAAGGAGCAAAAACAAATAAAGGTCAAAAAAATTCAGCATTCAGTTATGTGTGTATATATATGTATCTATATGTCCTAAGCCATTATATAACTTCATAGTTACGTGTTCTCTTCAATAGGATGCCTAAATTAAAGTGCTTAGCACGCCATTAATCAAGGTTAGTCAACAAAATATAGATCAATAAATACTGAAAGGGAGGGGTAGATAAGGTTTAGGAGAGAATATTATATCACACAATACAATACATAACATATCTATTGTAGTTAGTCCCATTTACATCAATTAATACCATTATACAGGTGTTAACTGCAATTGCTACACACGATGAAGATTGGAAAAGTATAAATAAAAACAGAAATAACCAATAATGTAAACAATATCACAATATATATAATCATTGCATTGCTATTGTAATCAGTAATTGATTATTGCTAACATTGGAAATAGTTAATTGATCTGATCTTTCCTCAAGGCCCAGTTGAAGTGGTAGGGGAGTTATGAATAATGTTATGTTGGCTAACTATGTTTCGAACTGGATAAGATATAATAGTTTGCATACAATAATTACATTTAAATATAATAAAAATAATAAATGGGCATGATCGGAGATTGATTTGACGGTGGTGTATAATTGATGTAAAAATTAAAATCACCTTAGTTTGTAGTTGTTATATATATAGATAGATCAATATAGGATAGACTGAATGGAATGAAGTTAGCAAGAGCTATGGATTGGATAAAGGTCATCAACATAGTATATGCTATACTACCACAGCCCCACCCTATATCATACTCTATAATTAGATCATTACAACCCTGGACCACTGATATACCATTATAGAGATAAACCTAGTAACCAATAATCTCCAACTAAAAATAAAATACATAGCGTCCCACTACTACATGTGTATATATACACACAGTATAGCTATAAAAATATATAACCTATCATACAAGTAATGCAATCTCTTACTTTAAGAATCATCCTATCCTATCATAGTATCTCATTATTTGATTGGACAAAAATACACTGCTGTTAAACAGTCTATTAACCAATAGTAACATAGATAATACGTACCCATGCCTCCTTGCATTCCTTGCATTCCAGGTTGATATCCCATACCTGATACAGGGCAAGATGGTTAATGCATTAAAACATAATCGCAATTTGATAATAAATCGCACCAACAACATTAGGAATACTTCTTAACCAGTTAATACAATATAATCACAGGCACGGCATGCTATCATATCATACATAATGCATCATATTATTAGTCAGCAGAAAAGAGAGCTTTTAAATAAACAATCATACACATGTGTATGCATGTATTGTATGTGTATGCATGTATTAAATATCACCCATTCTTATCAACCCATCCTCTCCGTCTCACCCCCCATCGGTCTCATCTGGTTCATAGGCATGGTGCTGGCAGGGGTTTGGAAAGCATTGGAACGGCCACCCATTGGCTGAGACATCATACCAGTCCCCATTGTATTAAGGGCAAAGGGGTTCATTGGTGTAGAACCACTGCCATGGTGTGATGACATTGGCTGAGTGGTCTGTGTGAATGAGACGGGAAATGGAAGGGCCAATTGTCAGTCTTCATTAAAAAATAAATTACAGGTCAAAATACCACAAGATACTACTTTACTAATTGAAAGTTTTGAAATTAAAATAGTACGAATTTGATTAATAAAATAATCCAATAGCGTTGGCAAAACCCATAAAACCAACCAAAACTACAACATAAAACCCATTGGTCCTCTTCTCCACCCTCCAAATCAGATATTGTACGTAGAAGTACAATAAATAAAATAAGTATAATAGTGTCACAAGCCATGTTAGCTGGCAGGCCATTGGCCAAAGATCCTCCTGTTGCTAGGCAACATATTTCCATATACAGCCCTTCACACATATATATATACATATACAACAATATAAAGATATAATAATATAATATAGTTATAGTAGGAGATAACACATACAGGCATTAGTGCATCTAGGTTGACAAGGCCCTTGTGCCTCTCGAGAATATCGGGTTTCTTAGGTTGCTGTTGCTGTGGGCAGAGAAAGAGAGAGAGAGGGCGGCGGGGGGGAGTGTGTGTGGGTGGAGAGAAAAGGAATATAAATATACGTGTATGTATATATACATACATGTATATAAGCCATAACGTATTCCAATGCGCCTACCCTATCTACCAAACCAATCCTACCTTTGACTCAGGGATACTCTGCTGAGGTGTAGCTGGTAAACTAGACTCCATGGCTTTCATACCCCAAGGGTCATTGCTGTAGAGTAGGGTAGGAGAGGGTAGGGCGGAAGTGGATAGGATTATTATAATGTGTATTTGTATAGAGACCAATAGATCTAAAGTACAGACAAGTATAGTAAGAATATCTATCTCTTTATATATAAAAATATCACCCAGTAAGCATACCTGGCCGCAAGTGTAGGCGTGATAAGTGGCGCACTCTTGTTGTCCATTGGGCCTGATAAAATAGGGTATCATGTTATCATGAATTGTAGTATGTATTAACAAGGAGTTATTTAAAGAGGTGCATAGATCTATAAAGATGAAAATCAAATCAAATGTCAATTAGGAAACAAGGATGCGATAGAACAAAAAACAATGCCTTATTAGTCCTAAGGTATATGCACGGCTATTAGAGGTAGCTGATTAATAACCAAAAAGAATCAGTGTCAGTTGGTAGTCAGGTATGCATGTTACGATAGGTTAAAAACATCACAATGGGAGGAGTGAATATGTGTATAGGTATAGGTATATATGTATACGGTTATATATACATATATATTCACAGTAAACCTGCACCGATTAAGAATAACTAACTATTAAGGAAGTGGTAGTGGATGGAAAACATAAAATAATATAAAGACTGGACGATATAAATAGATAACGGACAGACCAATCCCTATAGATGGACATCCAATCAAAACTCACCACGCACTTGCCCATCAAGTGTTTGATTGGCCATTGGGGATGGTACCCCCCATGGATCAGCAGCTGCGGCTGGTGCCTTGGGCGTGGGTGTGGACCAAGGATCAGAGGGTGCTTGGGTAGCCAATGACGCCGAGACAGAGGGAGAACCCCAGGGGTCAGAAGGGGCTGTCTGATTGGTGGCTGGGAATGCCTGGGGGGCTAGAGTTGGAATGGTATAGATGAGTTTTATTGGTTATATATATATGCATGTGTAGAGAAAATTATGTATTGAATTTATTTATATTATCTTGTATTATACCATACGCTCATCTATTACAATACGTACTACCCTATCTTGTACACTATGCACGGTAATAAACAGCACCAGATACTCCGCCACACACTATACTATACCAGAAAACGTAACATAACACATAACCTAACACAGCATCCACTGTCACACTCACCTGCCTGGCCCCAGACATCCTGGGTAGAGGCGGCCATAGAGGGAGGTAAACTAGAAAACTTAGAACCGGCTGTAGAGGAAGTACGTGAGATCTGCTGACTGGTCATTACGAAGGGATCGCTAGTTTGATTGGCTCCCCACATATCTTTGGACTGGGGCATCTGGGTCGATTGTGACTATTGCCATAAAATCGAAATATAGTTGGCGTTAATTTAATCTTAATTTAAGATATTAGTATGATTGGCTGACTAACTACTTATTTAATTGTCTTGTTAGCTGTTTTATCTCTCTTTTCATATCCATGATAAATGTTATTTGGACCACACATCCACAAGGATGTGATGCACGTGATCAGATCGGTGAGTCTGATTGACTCATGGTCATGTAGTACATATGTATAATATATAATCCTGTTTCGTTTTGATGGTAAAAAAGTACCACGATCCATCATGCATTAACAGTTACTATTAGTAGCAGTGACAAAAGAGTGATTGTTATATATATGAACAGATCTGGTAATTAATTTCCACAAATTCCATTGGGCTTAATTAGAGTTAAATGAGGCTACAAATTAGACATGTGAGGCCTCCAACACAGTGGATAGTAATAACAGTTATTATTAAGTGGATGGGGATAAACCAATAGCACGCTATAAAGATTGCGTGATAAAGGGAAATCAATCAATTATTGATAGGAAAAAATTATAATATGATATCATTGGGACCAAATCACGTATACGGGATAGATTTATGACGTGGATTATGATAGTACTAATATGGTTACGGTATATTGTATAATATTATAGTATATTATATTTAGTTATGTAATTCTGTAAGGTTTCAACAATTTAAAATATATGTGGATATATATGATAGGCTAGATATGTAATATAAACTAGATTATAGAGAGGTAATAGATAGATAGATATATAGCTTTAAAAGGGATGGTGGGTATAATATATAACATGTTAGATAGTAAAACAGAAGAAAGAGAAAGAGAAAGAGAAAGGTCGCATGGGACTTTCCAGACAGGCTAATATAGTAGTCTTACATGCTGGGCACCAAACTGAGTACTAAAGGGGTCACTGGTATCTCCAAAAGGATCGTTGGACTTAGGCTGGGAAGGGAGACTGTATGATTGGTGGGTGAGTTGGTTGGGCGTCAATATATAGATATAAATAGAGAGAGGCGGGCTGGGTGCGGGGAAGGGGACACAGGGAGAGAAATGAAAATATGGATGTATAGAAATATAGAGAGATTACTTGGTGGAAATACATGTATATATATATATATATATATACCATACGTATACTTGTACGCCTGTAAATGGGTAAGGATGTCTATGCTCATTCCCTATATTTCTACTATGTGAACATGTATGTATGTATGCATACATAGCAATCATTACCCCCGCCTATTGATTAACAAGAAATTTTAATATGAAGCAACCCAATGCACAGATCTTATTGGATCTCATCGTATCACAGCCATAGTACCAAATGCAAGTGATTGGCTTACTTGAAATCGTCTCCAAAGGGATTGGATGATCCTTGTAAGCGACTTCTGAATATAGAAAAAGAAATGATATTAATAAAGAGTAGAGTAGTATTTGTAATGTAGGGGTCAGGATAGGAACAATGGTATATATATACAAAGAGATGGATAGATATGTTTGTACATATATATATATGAATACATCCATTACATACATATACATATACACATATCCACATAACACTTACCACACATGCCTATATACACATATATACACATATATACATACATTCTACCTCCACCCCCTTACCTTTGGGGTTGCTGTTGTACGGCGGACTTAGCAAAGGGATCAAATTGCGTACTACTATCATCATCAGTAAATTCGAGAAGGAATCCTCCTGATCCTGCTCCTGCCTGTTTGCAAACAACATCATCAATACCCAGTTGATACATATACAATGTGCTAGTTAATTATTCTTCTTCATTTACACCCTATTGGTCACATCCTATTACCAGAGCACACTTTCCTCCTAGTTAGCACCATGTATGTCCATGTGAATAGCTAATTCTAGCCCAATACCAATAGAAAGGAATTATTTAGAATAGGCAATATATAGGCATAGGTATATATAATTAGATACAATGAATAATTAAAAATCTAGTTCCTTTGACATAAATATACGTACACATATCTATACATATATGTATGTCTATATAAAGATATGAAGAAAGGCACCTACTGGTTTAGTATAATATGAATCCAATGATTCCGAGCCAATAGCATCCACCTTACTAAGGGCAATGGCTGCCTGTAGATCAGGGTCATTCTCTTCTCTGAGGGGGATCCTAGATAAGAAAAAATGTATATCTGGGCGTCTGTATGATAATAGGTAGTACAATAGTATAATAATATGTATGTTTTGGTATCTCTTAAATCTCGATAAGTATGAAATGTATACCTACATATGAACTATAGAGTATATATATATCCATGTATATACCTACTAATAACTTATTAATACATCCCAAATACTACACTACCTTATATACCAACACATTTAATACTACAAGACCCTCTACCTCTCTCTTTCCTTTACCTATTCTTTCTCCTCCTTTCATCTTCTGCTGCATCCTGTTTACTCCTATCAATAGCCAATTGTATTTCTTCATCATTATTCTCAGGCCTTCTATTATCACTCCTTCTATTATTCTGTGTTCACCAATAGCCAGTCAGTATATTTGAGTAATATATCGATCCCAGATAACTAAATCACTGATTGGTCCCTATGTTTTATTTATAAGTTAAGATTAAACCAACCAACCCCAGCCACTTCTTATTTTATAGAATGAACATATTTATTTATTTTACCCTATTCGTTCATACTCTTTAATTCGCATGTATCATATCCAACCACCTACTATTTCTCTCTCTCTATTCCATATATATATCTCCCTCTCTCTCTTTCGGTATGCCCTAATTAACCATATATAACATATATTGGTATATATACACAACACGCAAACGACAAGCCACACACATTTATAACAATCTCTATACCCCTATATATACCTATACCTATATTTAAATTTTAATCTCGCCCACTCATACTACCCATACATACCCTGAAGGAATCGCCAGTGCTGCTCCAATCAGAAGGAGAAGGAGTTCTTCTGTCCAAGATCTTGGCATTACCTCCACCACTCGTAATCCGTCCACCTAACCGCTGGGGAAATTCACTGCCTCCTCTATTAGGTGTACGAGAGGGATTGCCCTGTCTAAACCTAGAGAGAATATCTCTGTGTTAGTAGGAGGTAAGTGGCATATATGCGTGTTGTGGATGGTGTATGT
>NAOQ01000063.1:103587-114879 GCA_002751075.1 Ichthyophonus hoferi | reverse complement strand
GTATGTATGTATGTATGTATGTATGTATGTATATATGTATGTAAGTATGTATGTATGTATGTATGTATGTATGTATGTATGTACATGGTGTGTGCTTTCTGTCTTTAGTGTATAGATGTATATATATATACGCATAGACACATACACAAATATCCAATACTATATAATACAATACATAGTCATGTCATAAACCAATAAGAGGAAAAGTAGGGGAGAAGGGATCAGGTAAAGTATATATAAAGCGAGCACTACCTTTTCTGCGCCTGTACGGCAGCTGCTCTCTCTTCCCTTAGATGTTCAGGATCCTTCAATAAGATCACAAGCTTCTTGGATTTCTCACGCACTACCAATATGAATGGCCAGTATATACAGTTAATTTATATATCAATCTCTTTATTGGTCAGCTTTATCCTGTTGCTATGAATCTTTCTATTTATTAAATTGGGTTTCCTTCCCATGTAATAATTATAGAAAGTCAATCAGAGAGAGAAGATAAAAGATAAAAGACAAAAATGTGATAAGATTATATATACAATGGTTTTAATTTGTATATCAATAAAGATAGCACTAGTGAAGATGTTAAACTGAAAACAAAAAAATAAAAGTAATTAAAAATAATTAAAAAAGCTTTAAAAACCATAACCAATTAAAGATTTCCTCCTGAATGACAGGTCAGCCAAGAAATATCAAAAGCATGAGAACAGATAAGGAATAAATAAAATATTTTAATTGGATAGAACATATCTGGCCCTTCTTGATTGGTACCGATAAAAGTGATAAACCCATAATGCAATCGGAATGTACTGAAAAACTAATTAACTGATTATAAGAGGAAGAAAAATACACAACATGATACGAATGTAAATAGCTTTCATTCATGTGATGTGCAAATCATGCACTAATACTCTGGTCCCTTTTAACGTCATACCTATTTCTTTATCACCTTAGCAATTCCTGTCTAACATACATTAAACTTTATTATAATATACGTTAATTTAAAAATGTTTTAGATATCCATACAGAGGTAATCTACCCTGTCGTGACCTTATACGCAGTCATAAAAAGATTGGTCCACATACAACAACGTATATGTATACATACATACATACATAGACATACACACACAACATACAACATACACACCATTTTGACCCTGGTCTTTGTTCATCTCATCTATATGCTGAAAATCCTTTAAGGTCTGAATGGCCAATATGTTGTCTTGGGCTGTATTTCCCGCCCCCATTGGTGTTAAAACATTTAAATTTTAATATTTAAATGTCATCTATTTTAAAACTAATGGCAGAAAAAGGTCTGGGTAATGAATAGATATTAGGCAAGAATATACTTTACTAACACTAAAAGTATGTATTGAAATATGGCTATATGTATATGCCAATGGATTTTATCAAGCGCTATAATCATAATCAATTTCACATAATTATAGAATATTTATATTCTCTTGATTACTAATTAAAAATAATGATGGAAGGCCTTTTGCAGTCATATTCCTATAAAGATGCTTTGATTCATTAACATCTAGCTATTGCATATGTATGTTTACACACACACATATATATATATATATACTTATATATGTCTATTTTGAAAGAAAGAGTAGAACGAATACAGAAAGAAATATAGACAGAGAAAAACTACATATCATATAAAGTAAAATAGTGAAAGAAAGAGAAACGATAATATGCACCAGGGCTAGTAAAATAAAAGAAACAGTAATGCAATATACCCTACAAGCTAAGTGTAGTGTAACAGATGCATACACATATTCATATACATATAGAATGGTATGTTAATGCTAAAACATAACTCTACCTGCTGCTGTAACTTGATCCGATCCCACCTTGATGACGTATTCCAATAAAACAAGAGCCTGATAATAAAACCAAGCATTAGATACTAACATACTAAAAGCATTAGCTTTTCTTCTCTCCCCTTCCTATTCCTTCTCATTCTTTTTATCTTTCTCCGTCTACTTCTCCTCTCTCTTTATGAAAAACAAAGTTATAGTTGCAATATACATATACATTCATTATACTATAATTAGTGATGCATTGGCATAGTTACATTTATATAGAGCTATAATGGTGATTAGGTCAGGTTATATTCAGTGTAAGATATGTATGTATGTGCATGTATAGGTTTATGTATGTATGTCTACTGTTAAATATATGTACGCAAGAATACACGTGGTTATGAGTGGATGCGGTCCGAGGTGTAGGTATATAGAGCTATACAGATAACATGTAGTGAGATAGGTGAATAGGTCATCTGAGAGAGAAGGTACTATGTCCATATATATAGATATAGACGCAGGCAGAAAATAATGATAAATAAAAGAAATAATCAAAATAAATAAAAGGTCCACATGGAAAAGAAAACTACAAAGGAAAAGCCAATGCTGTGGTACTCTGGAAAAGATAAAATGAAGGAGAGAAGGAGAAGATGTAGGTAAAACAGAGAGGGCCAATTAGAATGAGAGAATAAGGTAAGCCAGGTAAGGAAATATGTGATATCCAATAGAATAGAGGTATTAAATTATATATAATTAGCAGAATAAGAAGACTAATAGAATGTACCTTGTATACGTGGCGCCAATATTTTCCTGGCTCGTTTAATCGTTTCCAAATCATATTCATGATCTGGTGAAATTGTGTTCTGCAAGAACCAAAAAAAAATGTGAATATTAGAAATTGCAAAAGCAACAACAATAATAATAACCGCAATAATAATAAAAACTTAATAATAAAGATGAATTTCAGTATCACAAAACAAATATGAAAACAGTGGTATGGTTGGAGCCGAATAAACATTGTGATTGGGTACGAAGATGAGGAGGAATGTAAAAGAGAGAGTAGTAAAGGATGTTAATCAATAAAGAGAGAGAATAATGGTCAATATGTTTAAGTTATATACATTCGGAATAAACCTAAACATATATATAGTCATTCTAGTAACCTATTCTACCTTATCCTATCATATCCTATACTATCCTATTCTATCTTACCCTATCCTATCATATTCTATCATACCTTATCCTATCCCATCCCATCCTATCCTATCCTATTCAAACCTATTCTACCCTATCTTATAAGGTAGGGAGTGGGGTAGTATTACGAATCATAGGTAGCATCAGCAATCTCTCCTAAAACAGTCCCAGTGGCACCATATGGCTTTCCAGAGGTGGCCTTGCGAACCTATCATATGTCCGATTGTTAACACACACGTCTATAAATACTACCCAATACAATCTCTTCTATAAACACTACTCCAACCTAAACCAGCACCCTATATATTTATCACCCTACCTTACTCCCACTACATCTATAGTACTACCTTT
This sequence comes from Ichthyophonus hoferi, assembly GCA_002751075.1. Classification (NCBI taxonomy): domain Eukaryota; class Ichthyosporea; order Ichthyophonida; family Ichthyophonidae; genus Ichthyophonus; species Ichthyophonus hoferi. The sequence goes on along the minus strand of NAOQ01000063.1, from coordinate 111,524 downwards.
ATTACTAAGTCCTATCTTTTATAATCAACTATCAACTCAACCTCTGTCCCATCCTATTCCCTACTTACATTTTCTTCCCTTTCCTTCACTTATTTTCGCATCACAAACTAATCATACACTCTCATCACCATCACTATTATCATCCCTCTTCTATGTACCACACATGATATCTTTCTTTTCCACTCAACAGGTTAAAGTGGCTGACAACCCCTTATATTTGAAGAGAACAGGATGATGTTTGCGTTCCTAGACCATACGCATATATGTTTATCTGTCTATATCTACATATGTGAATATATACGTATGTATACATGTATATGTATATACTTGTATGCCTATAACCATATGTCTATATGTATGTGTGGATATACACAAGGGAGTTATAATTGTATCAAGGTGTATGAACAAAGTTTGGGTGACAAGTAAAATTTATAATATACCAGAAAAACCAATATATATATAATACAATTATTGCATACCTTTCTCTCAATATCGGTATAGTTATGCAACACATCGTTCCTGTTGCATATAAATATTAGCAATCTCACTTCGCAAAAGAAATAATAAAGAAAACTAGAGATAAACTTACAAAAGCATAAAAAAACATAAACATTGTTTAAGCCCAAAAAAATAGTAAAAAGTATATAGAAGGATGGTGTTAATGAATGTGTAGTAAATCTCATTATCCAAACATGTTTTTATGCCTGTTTTGAGTACGTATGCGTGCCTTGTTTTGTAGGTGTCTGTCTGCTCTCAATGGTTTGGTGTAAGGGAATACAAATAGGACAGATACCGGTTGTATAGGTGCTTTGTGGTGGATATCTGAGTATACTTTAAAGATAAAAGAAGAGGAAAAGAATAGAGAACACACTAAAAATGGAATGAATTAAAAGTAGGACAACTTAAATGAAACTCCTGCACAAAAAATAGCAAGTAGTAATAACTTTATCTGGACTCTCATGAAACATGTAAAGCAATTTTATTTTTGAAAATAACAACGTACATATACACTTACACTTTTCTCATCTTTGCGAGACACTAACAATATATCTCTAGTAAAAAATACAACAATCAGTTGAAAATACACAGCAAATTTAATATAATATATAGTTAGTTTTATTATTGGTCTTCGGTTGATAGAAAAAAGTCTGCTGGTAACAAATTAATCGCTAGCCGCTTAAAACGCATAAACCAATCATTACTTTTTAATATAGATATTAACCAATAAACTATTGAGTATAGGTTTAATTGATATCCCAAATTTCATGTATTCTACTTCCGCCTTTATTAAATTCCAAAGATGCAAACTAAATTATACATACACACATAAAATTTATTGACTAATTGTTGTTATTATTAAAATGAATCTTTGTAAAAAGAGCATGCTTTCATTAAATAAAAAGAACACGTGTGAATAAATTATTAGGAACTTTCTTATCTGTATAAAGATTACACTCTAAAAGTTTTGAAAATACTTCGATGAGGAGGGCAAATGACATTGCAGATCTCTTTTGGCATTATTTTTTATTTCTTGTTTGCAAATATGGAATAGAAAGATCAACTGCTTATTAAAATTATTTACTATTATTTATCTATTATTCATCTATATTACTTAGTTTTAAAAGATATTTTTTCATGAACTACAGTAGTATCTGCTAAACCTTTATTCAAATATTTCAACGTTATAACACTAATATGTCGAGTGGTTAATACGTTCTAGATTGTGGGTCACTGTGCTCCATTGTTCAAGGCTTTAAATATTTCATATAAACAGTATTGGGTGCCAAATGTAATTGTACCTGTTCAATTATATTATTGATCTTTTAAAGGGAAAAAGAATTTTTTAATTTTTTTGTTCTAATTCACTTACGCGTATTTGTGTAGTTTTAAAAGCGATAAATGAATTTCATGGAGCAAAAATGCAGTTGTTCCGTTGTATTGAGTATTGAATTCCTAGGATTCACTCCGCAACAATTTTTTTCAAAAAAAGATGCCACCTAACTTAAGTATGTACATATTTTGAAGACTACAAGCCATCTCAAAAAAACGATCTCTTCTCTCACATAATTTATCCATGGCAGTTGCTTTCGAATGAGTTTTCAGCTTGTTCAATATACAATAGTCATGATGGTCAAGAAAGCGATTATCTTTTAGACTTGTTGTTTTCAAGTCCCCATAATTTTCAGTCATCTAGGGGACCAAATACGTAGATAATAGTCCTCGACTAAGCTATTTTCTTGGATTTTTCCTTTATTATTACTAATTAGGATCATTCATTTTACAGACAAAAAGGAACAGACGGAAAGAATTACGATTGTTTTAATTCCAAGGCAGATTGGATGGAATCTCAGTCCATGTTAATTCTCATGTTTCTTTCTCTTATCTCCATTAGTTTTTTATGTATATCATATTTTATGTGATATAGGTTAATTTTTACCTCTGATATCATCGCTTAACTGCTAATTGGTGTTAATTTACTATTTATAATGACTGTTTACAATAGTATTTATTGTTGTACTATTTTCTTATCAGCTGCGGTAAATTTTTACTTAAGCCAACCAATCATGTAACGAATTTATTTAAAGATTTAACCAAAAAACTTCTATCCAATCATTTTCAATTTAGTTATTACTTCAATGTTTAGCGTTTGCTGAATGTCTTTAAAGGGTTCAAATGGAAAAATGGATGGCTCTTTAACCACACGGTGCTTCCTTACTGGCCCATAACCAACAAAGTTATTGGCTTATCTAATTTCAATCTCACTTAGACTAGGAATGTATGATTGCTACGCTATTCTATTCTGGATGTTTTGTAGGCGGACGCAATTCTCCTTCCTGCATATGTATTAATCATAATGGCTATTTCGGTGTCTTCCAGTATATCACTTCAGTATAATTAAAGCCATGGACTTATTATTCCCCTATTTTAAGGGTTACTTAAGCCTTACGCATTTTTAATTGCGTATTTTTCATGCGAGTTTTTTATTGTTAGTGCTTTAATCCACTCTACTATGTCTTATTGCTCTCAAAATATTTACTCTGAAATAGTGGAGACTAGGTTCCTATATCAAGTCAATCAAGGCTCTTGATTGTCTATCCAGACTTGGTTAATTATTTTTTTTATTTGCACACGCCATCACTGGGTGTTACTTTATATTGCCGTTTGGACTTTCGAGTAGATCGGCTACCATACTATAATAATACAGTGGGCTGTATATCCTGTGTTGCCGTACCTTTCTCATAAAGCGGTGGTTTGCTTTATTGGTGTCATCATTTGGTTAGAAAACCATTATCTGGTCTTATCTTGGACTGTTTGCTCATCCTACGAATCTTTTAATCTTATGTATGATGAAATATTGCAATCTGGATTTACCTAGACCTAGGCCTCTTTGTAGGGAATTAGCGCCCTCTTCGTCGGGATTATTTCGTTAGACATTTTCCACCTAAAGTGGAACAGATTAAAATGCTAAAACGCAATCACACCAAACATCCCGATCTAAGTAGATGATCAGAACAAAGTGTTCATTGTAAAATTATCTATTATACAATTAACCATATTAATTAAAAATACCAATGGTATTGCCTTACTGTTGCATGCATTATGTAATTTATTTTGGATTGGATGAAACACTTATTGTGAATACAAACCTTTCGTATGCTTTTTCCCATCAGAAAGACAATGCTCAGACCTAAAGCGGTGCCGGAATACGCTGTTCGATCTCCAAGTATTCTAGAAAGGTCTACCGAAATAAGACAGCATCTGAGAGGCTCAATTCTGGATGACTCACATGACAGGCTAAGCACTGAATTTCTAAACAATCGCAATTTTATTCGATTATTTCCAAAGTATGCTTGTGCTCATATCAATCTGTTCATAATCTCAATATTTGCTGTTAATGGAGTTACTAATCCTTGATTATTACCTATGTGACTCTTTGATTATTACATTACTTATATACACCACACAACATATCCGAATGTCAAAGCGTACGTACACGACAATAAATAGCAAATTAATCTCATTACCATTTCAGATTAAATTGAAAATTTTAAACTCCGTAAGTATTGATGATTACTATATGTTTACAAAGCTACGATTTGGCCGTTTCCTGGTTGAAGTAACTTTATATCCAATGAAACAAACGTAATTTATTTACATACTACCAGGCATAGACTCCTAGGGAGCCTGTAATAACAATATTCACCCAGTTAGATATCTATAGGCTCCTAAATAGGACCGGAATACATCTATTAAAGTATTTGTTTTATATATATTTAGCTGCCTATTCATACATCTATAGTAGAAATTATGAACTTTCTGATTAATTAAAAAGTATCATCCAAACACTAGTCTCTATACATGCAATGACTGGAATATCTTGTGATCACTACCCCCCACCCCCCACACCCTACCCGACCCCCAAAAAAAAATATCGAGGTGTTTCAAGTCGATTTTTAAAGCATTTTGTACGGTATTTTTTATCTTCTATATTTCTTTTCTTTATATAAAAGGATAGCAGATACATTTATTTAAGAGTTAAAAATAAAAAATAAAAAATATGAGAACATTTAATTATCTTATTCGGGATTTTACAATATCATTTAGCGCAGTAGTCTGTTCCTACCTCAATGCCAACCAGTACCCCTCTATATGAATGTCCATTGGTTGTCTCATCTAATTTTTTTTTTTTGCAGAATTCAATTAAGGTGAACAGATTTAATTAAAAACTCCTACATTGACTGTTACTTTTACTACTGCTATTATTATTACTTTTACTACTACTTGTTTCCAATAAAAATTTGCGCGTATGCCTGTATAAAAGCATTGGCTTACTAATCCGATAGCAATTCGATTGGACCACAAACAGCCTAATGATATTTAGGGCTGGAAGTGACACGCTTTTTAAAAGATCGAATATTGCTTTTTATGCCGCAATTTTTTTATTTGGGACCATATTGCAATATTGAAGTATACAGCTTTGTAATGCCACCTCTTTCTTAAAAACATTTGGAACAAGCAAGCTATAATGACTCGACTAGATTAGAGGTAATTATTGTCAGTAGGGTTCTTAACAAAATTATTAACAGGTTTTTATGCGTATATTTGCAAAAATAAAAATAAAAATAAGAGATATATTAATGTTAATTTTATATTAGTAGTACCAGCACTACAATCAAAGACAAGCACCAAAGATACAAAGGTAGAAAAGGGGAAAAATTAAAGCCAAAACGAAAGCACATGTGAAAATGTTCAGGTTCGTTTTAGTTCCACTTATAGTAATAATGTTGATGGACCTACATTGGTCATATTTGAAAACCTCTTTTCATTCGACACGTGCCATAAAACAGAGCAATGGCATACTGATCAAACTATTATCGACGCTGTTAATTTCCTTGTAGCTTTGGTAAACCTCTTCCTCCATCATTATCTAATTATCTACAAAGATTATTGGATGATATTATTTGGTGATATGTCTCATTTAGGTTAAATATTTCATTCAGTCATTTGGAATAGAGGTCTAACCCTAGAATCTCAGCCTGAACCAATTCAAGATATTCTGATATTCTGATATTCTGATATGGCTTACAAGAACCTGCATGCAACTTATAGACATATGGAATTGCCATCAAAATATTCTAGAAGAAAGATGTCCTCCTCCAACCAACTCAGCAGATCAACTAAGCCATAGTTGATGTATTAGTGGCTCAAGTGCATCAGGACAGTTGATCAACTTATGCCAATTTTGGCGAATGTAAACTAATTCATCAGCGAATCAGCTTCGGATAGTAAAATGTTTTAGAAATGGTTAAAATAGTATGTGATATTTTATCAATTAAAAGACTGTATTTTCAAACATTTATGTTGTTATTGGCTTCTATTACAGGATTATGATACGTAAGCAACCACTATTATTGGTCAACAACAAAACACATCCGTATTATTGGCACGGAGATAAACATATTATTTTGTAGAACTATCAATGCTTTTGCTTTCTTCAAATCTTGAGTAATTTATAAATAAAGATATTAATATAAATATATAATCCTTTTTAATAAACATATTTACATATTTAAATTAAAAAATTAAAAAATATAAAAAATAAAATGATTTTTATAAAAAAACTGCTATACCAAATATTCATAAGATAAAATGAAAAGACAATGGCACAATTTATGATAGATTTACATATATTTTATGCAAGAATATGAGTATAAAAGGCACTGGAAAACGGACAATTTTTATTTTAGATTTACTAGGATAATTAGGATTTAAAAATGCAGACCGACTTTGTTGTTGTAGGAGATTGCGGTGGTACCAACACACGTCTTGCCCTCTGGGAGATTCCTCATGATGCCGTCAAGCCTGCTCGTCACCTCAAGGCCCCTGGAACCCTTAAGTTTGAACACAAATATCTGAATGAGGAGTATCCTGAAGGATTCGTTCACGTTACCAAGCTCTTTATTGCCGAAGCCACTAAGGATTTAGGTGCTGAGTTCAAGCCCAAGGCTGCCTGCCTCGCATGTGCCGGCCCCATCCTTGACAACACTGTCAACTTCACTAATGTGGATAAGGGTTGGTTCATTGATGGCAAGGCCCTTGAGAAGGAACTTGGCATCAAAAGGGTGCTTCTTGTGAACGACTTCACTGCCATGGGTTACGGTCTTCTCACCCTTAGCGACGATGAGTGTGCTCTCCTCAACGATGTTGAGCCTGTCGAGGGTGCCCCCATTGCCACCATTGGTGCAGGCACTGGTCTTGGTGAGTGCTACCTTACCAGAGACCCCACACAGCCCGATTATGTTTGCTTTCCTTGTGAAGGTGGCCACACTGACTTTGCCCCTCGTAACGATCTCGAGTATGAGCTACTAGGCTACCTACGTAAGAAGTTTTCCCAGAAACACCGTGTATCAGTAGAGCGCGTTATCAGCGGTCCTGGAATCTACTCTATTTATGAATTCCTTCGCGGCAAGTTCCCTGAGAAGATCGATGCCAAGGTTGATGACACCATTGAGGCCGCTGGTTCTCTCAAGGGTGGTGTCGTTGCACAGAATGCCAAGGTTGATGAACTGTGCGGTGATGCACTTAAGATCTTCTTCCGTGCCTATGCCTCCGAATGTGGTAATGCCATGCTTAAGTGGCTCCCATCTGGCGGTTTTTACATTACCGGTGGTATTGCTGCCAAGAATTTAGAGTATATTTTGGAGAGTGACGACTTTGTTAATACTATGTTCGATAAGGGACGTGTTTCTCCTGCTATTCGTAAATGCCCCGTCTATGTAGCGAAGGTTGATGATGTGGGAGAGCGTGGTGCTCATCTTGTTGCTTTCAATCTTCTTTGGTCGCTCAGGAACTAGGGATAGTAAGACCTTTTCAACATCTTTTCCCTGCCTTTATGATATAAGAGTAACTGGGGTAATTGTATGCATACTTTCTCGGTAGATACTTTATGGAGTAAGTAAGGAAATGTTTAAATTATGGCTTTCCGTTTGTTTTAAAATAATAAACTATTAGTATTCAACCGATTTCTGACCGTTATATTGTTTTGTATAAAGTTATATTGGGTCCGGTTAATTTCAAATACGTAATAATAGGATTGGATTGTATCCATGGTTTTGTTGGTGTTTGTATAATAATTGTTAAAGAGAATTACATGTATATCACCTAATTTTTCAATATAATATTTTGTTAATTAAACTGTTTTAATGAAAAACCAATTTTGTAGTAAGAAACGAGCTAAAAATGGTGTATAGGAAAGAATTTATTTATTATGAGTCATGAGATTTTTCTTGTTTCCTTTTCGCTAAACATCAGATTTATATTAATATAATCATTTAAGTCTTTTATGATGCTGATTAAAAATGGCATAAATTCAAATAAAAAAATGCCCATCCATTGAAATTATTTCCTTAGTGACTCGATCCTATTTCTGGAAACAA
>NAOQ01000063.1:44144-85849 GCA_002751075.1 Ichthyophonus hoferi | reverse complement strand
CATACATACATACATATATATATACATACATACATACATATATATATACATACATACATACATATATATATACATACATACATACATCTATTCCTTTTACCAACTCCCCATCTCCACCCTCTTACCTGGGTTAATATATTAAATTCTTGGAACCGTAGTCTGGTCCGTCTTCTCCGAAGGTATATAGTCTCTTTCTCACAGTACTTTTTCCATTTACTTTCTCTTTCTTCCACTGTCCACTATAGCAAAAAAATGATAATAAGAAGATATAATGTGAGGTACGAATATGGTTAAAGTGTTGGAGGTGTAACAGAGTTAAGACATTATAAAGAAAAGAAGAAAAAAACAATAAGAGAGAGTATAAATAGAGTACTGATCAAAAGAAGCAATGGTAATAGGATGGAGTGGAGTACAAGAGAATAAAATAAAATACAAAAGAATACAATATATTATAATAGAATATCATATTATATCATAAAATAAAATAAAATCCACTACAACATAATACTACATAATAGAATATATGAATAAGTATGGAGTAAAAAATTAGGTTGTTGGGATTGGACAGAGTGTAATTTACAATTTATAGAGAGAATTCATTGGTAGCTCAGAAAAAACATTATGAATTGTGTTGTGGGATTGATGTAGCTTTGGTTACCTTGAGACATTTTAAATAATATTTTTTAAAAGGAAAAGGTATACAATAATTAGCTAGTTAAAAATTATAAAAATGTTAAAAGGACAATAATCTGTGGAAAAAGAGAAAAATGGAAATGTAACGTAACCAGAGAGTGATAATAGATAGCATGAGATGAAACAAGCCATGGTATAATATATAATCAAACTAAAGACATGAGACTGATGAGAGGAAGTGTGGTTTTTACAGAAACATGCCTAAGGCAGAGGGGGGAGAGGATGAGGGGCAAGGTTAATATATATAGACTGCAAGTGATGGTTTGTAATTAATCTAAATGAATGAGCTAGTGTGTGAGTATTCCTTCTGTAAAAGAAGAGGTTAAGCATATTCATAGAGGGAATCTATCATATGGTCTGCAAATATATATTCCTTTGCATACCTCTCCTTCCTCTTTAGATCGGTTATACGCTTCTAGTCGTTTCTTTCGTTGGCCCAGGTAGGTGAGCAGGTCCCAGTAATAATCATAAAAGACTGCCCAAAAAGAAGTTATTATCAGGAGTTGCTGTTGAAAAATAAAAAATATAACACAAATAAAACATTGATTCCATCCATTTACTAAGTCGATGAACTCGTAAGAAAAATAATATTCGCATAAACCTGTTTGTACAACATAGCTTTTATATAAATCCTTGGTGAAGATGATCCGAAACAGCGTATAAAGTTGCCATAATACCAAAGCCATACAGACCGTCATGCTTCAATGAAAAATATCAACTAAAGTAGCGGAGTACAATCCCTTCTAGTGCCTCACTTGAACGTATAGCAAAACCATATGTTTATAGTTTACAATATACAATATATTGCTTGAATAGTGGGTAGGTGTATATGCTACTACTTACATATCTCGGTGGCAATGATTCTTTCCTGTGATGTAGGTGTTTGTATGTTCTCCCTCTCCTCCTTTTCCTGTGGTATTACTAGCTTCTCCTCCATATCTTCGGGTGCTCTATATTGATGAACCCACAACAGTCCTATAATACTAATATACTTTGTATTCTTATAATATAAAATATTTATTATATAGGATATTTTATAATTTAAATAAATACCACAATAATTAAACTAGCAAATTCCATCCATCTAAATAATCTTTTTTATCAATTTAATTTTGAATCAATTTAATTTTGAATTGCCCAATAAATATCACCAATAAAAACAAAGATTGTATTTTTTTAATGCAACAATCTTCTTGATTATTGGCTATCTTATTATTGAGATCAAGAAGCATAGCTAACCCATTCGTTTAAAGTAATCAACATTTTAGTTTTCAATCTTGCCCACTACGATTAACATTTGATTTTTTATTTTTTGTTGTTATCCCATATCCAATTCCAAGAAATATAGCTAGCAGACTACGTTTTATTCTGGGTTAATTATCAACCAAAAATATGTTGAAATGATAATATTGCGTACTAATCTAGTACAATAGTTGTATTAACCCAGATAGTATGATAATTGCATGTTTACTTGAACACAGTATATTCACATGCATAGTATCAATTGGTATTTATCTCTTTAAATATTAACCAACCAATACTTATCCAATGTCCAAGTAAAAAACCTATCACATTTTCATAACTTATGCACTATATCGCATATATATCTATATCTGATATATATATATATATATATATATATATATTAACATTTATGCAAAAATTGCCTCGATTATGTACGGTAGTTTGGTCAACTAGGCTAATTTTTAACACTTAGAATCCCAAGTAAAAACTAACTACATTCAGAGACCGTTTGTCAACATCATCAGCCTAGATAACCTGACAATGTAAATTAATTTCTGTACAACTGATTCAAGTTTAAGGTAATATAAATGGATTATAGTTTCGATGATATAGTATATCGTTCGTCCATAAATTTTAAATACGCATTTTATTGGTTAAAAGCTCTGCTTCTTTGAACGATTGAACATTAACTTGGAAAATATTCTTACATTTTTACCATTTAATTTAAAATGTAGATATATAAATTTTGTAGTGTTTTTTCCTTTTGTTTGGGTATATTATATACTTGTTGTGTCTCGGTGTTTTTATAGAGATGTTAGTTAATACAATTCCGGAAGTATTATCATCACGCCATCTTGATCAGCTTAAAGACAATATATACACATTTTTCATTTCCTCTAAACCATCCAAATCTGTAAATTAAATAGATACTTCTGTAAAAGACAGTCATATGCCATGATCAATATTATTTATACAGACGCTTTATGTGACATTTCCATATTAGTCAGTATGCTACAAGGGCATCAGATCTTTACTGAACTACTTAATATTTATTTCCAAGTATAATGACGTAAGATTTATAACTGGGCTAACAAAATTAATGATTCGTGTATACCACCCAACACACAGTTTAATTCTTTAAAAACATATATAATTGTCCGAATAAGAAATAATATGTTACAGTTGACTATAACGATATGGAGGGCATTTGAATTTAATCATCAGGTATAAGTAATTAGTAGCATTAAATGATAGAAATAATTAGTACATAAATTAGCATAATTAATTAATATCTTTAATTAATATCTCAAATTAGTAGTATTAATTCGTATTATTATATAGTATCGCTACTAAGTGCTAAAGATCTACTGTTGTGTCATAATCTAACTGCTACCTCCTAACACAAAAATATATATTGACACATAGTAACTAGACTCCAGTTCTATAGGCACGACACTCTTCTATCACTACTGCAGTGTAATAGGTACAAAGAATTCCTATCATTTCCAATTGTGACCATACGTGTAATCCATGCCAATATTATTTAATACTAAATGTAATATTGCCATTCATGTTTAGGGGAGCAGCTGACTATTGCAAATACAAAATTTAGGGTAAAAACTGTAGAGGTATAACCTTTATTCCGTATTACTATAGAATCAAGAGTCCCCCTCCCCAATCTCTCAGGCAGAACTTGTTTATACTTTCTGACGTTAGGATTTTGTATATATATTACTTCAGAATTCAGGATTGATTAATTAGATAATTATAACCATAGTTACTTTGCCTGAGTTGTGTATGCAGCTATTCGACAGGTTAATATAAGAGCAAAGAGAAAATAAGCAAGCCCAAGCAATATACTACATCTAAATGATCACTGGAAGTGGCTATATGCAGAGAGAAACAAAACAAGTTTTACATATCCTTGAACGTCTACAATCTTTAATAAATCCAAGCACGCCAGGCAGCTCTTATTTCTAATCTTTTTGAACCTGTATTAAGTGCTTCCCCACAGAGAAAGCCATATAACTCAATTAATGCGGTCATAAGCCACATATCATACTGTTATTAACACAAAAGCCAAGCTCTAAGATTTCATAGGTCAAAATAAGCTCTCTAAATTGCATATGTACCTCATTCATAAAATGGCTTTAGGTCCAAATACATCATGGATTATTCTAAAATAAATTTAACTTAACTGGGACAACTATCGTGTTTCATACATACAAATGAGCATATAAGTAGTGTGTTGAATAAAAGTGTATGCTGTGCTCTATTCTGTAATCAAAATATACAAGGTCCCTAACTGCCCTGAAAATACAACAAAAGCCGTTCGCCTAACAAAGTCATTCGAGTAAACTTATTATGTGCTGGCCCTAATTGATATCCTTCCCCTCCTCCTTCACTCAGAGCTCGCTTCTCCAGCCTCTACCCTAGCCCGTATTGACTTAGTATCACCCGTAACCCGAGTAATAGCCGCACCCTACAAAGAAGAATTGGGTTAGAGCTTAATAAAAGGGAAGATGTGTGTAGATAATTAATAATTAAAGAGGTACAGGTTAGGTTAGGATAGGATAGGAGAGCTATAAGTATAAAATGGACGGAATAATTCATACGAGATATATATATATATATATATAATTAAAAAACAAATAAAGATTCAAGAGTATTGCGACAATTCTACTAATACGAAAAAGTAAATACTACTACAGCTATCATTATGATAGTAGATTGTTGCCAGGTTAAAGGTGAGTATAGAGACCGGTTAATGAACAATAAAGTAAAAGCCAGGCCTAAGCATAAAATACAAATTCCTGTTAGGCTAATTAATATGCACCGCATAGACCATATATAATTCGTCTACTATATAAGATATTTATAAATATAAATGTTCCTCAATATATATGTAGTATAAGGAATTAGTAGGATCTGTTGACCTACTAATAAAAAGGAAATAAATGAATTTATTTATATGCTTTCAATGGTAATATATAAATAAACGAGTTCCTATGGATCTAAATAACACTGAAATAGATGGAATATATGTGAACTGGATTGTGTTTATGTTTGAAAGAAAACATTATAAGCAACTGAGAAATAAACAAGTCAACCAATTGCAACCAATGTATGATTATTAATATATATAGGTCATGGCCAATATAAAAAGGTGATATATCTATCCAGCTGTAGTTCAAGCAAAATATGTAAAAATGTTTCTGTTGGAAACACATTGTAAACCATTTAACAACATCACCTTAATAATAGGTAACGTAGGTATATGTGTACTATAGGTTATTTGTAATAGGTAGTATCAGTTTTATAATATATGTATGCATATAGGTGCAGATATACACGCGTTGTTGCAAATATTAAAAAAAAAATGTCATATGGAAGGTGGGTGGGGTGTGACCAAGCAAAGACAAAGGCATAATTATATACTGCTACACAAAGGTAGTGGAGAAAATAAAGTTATTCAGACAAACCAGCTTAACAAACTGGCTTCAATACATGCATACATACATAACAACACACACCTTCATTGACTTTTCAAACAGATATTTTGCCTGCACTGCCACCGCACCATCTACAGAAGGGGCAGACACTCGTCTAACCTGGTGTGATGTGCTATGTGCATGTACATTGGATAGCATAGGAACCATAAACTTCCTCCCATACAGAGTTGCATCAACATTAGCTGCCCTACTTGGCAGGTCAAACCGAGAATAATCACTAACATCCATCTGACTCAACAATACTCCATCTCTCCCTTCAATGGCCGCCACTGTATGTAAAAAGGAAGAAAAAGGGCTTTGTTGGCTCTGCCACTGCTCCTCAATCCTACTCTGTAATCCTTCTATTCTCTGCATGAGCTCACGTCGTTGCCTATTGGAAGCTTCTTCAAGTTCCTTTAAGCGGTCTTTTGCTGCCTGTAGCTCTACTTGTTTACCTGCTAGTGCCACATTAAGGACGGATGATCTACTTGCCTCCTTAGCATATCTTTGCTGTGCCTCATTCATAGCCTCCGCTCGTTGTTGTCTAGCTTCTTCTAACTGTCCTATAAGTCGTTCACGCTCTAATTGCAAGTCTTCTATTTCTCGTTCAAAAGAGCATAGATTTGCCTGTCGTTGTTTTGCCTGTGCTGTGTTACTAGTAGAGGTATGACTAGAGGAGAGTTGTGATTGCAGTTGTTGGGGTGGACAGCTATGGGTAATGACCTCAGCCCCGATCCTAAGGGTAGATATAATACCCCGCAGTGAACCTAGACCGGTGATGGCTACCAGGCCAACTATTACGAGAACACTTTCTTGTATCTGCATAGAGAGAGAGAGAGAGAGAGAGAGAGGGAGAGAGAGAGAGAGGAAGGTGGGGTAAAGAAAGGTTAGTATTAAAAGTCTTAAAAAAAAGAAAGGCAGTATATGTATATATGTAAATAAATAAATAAATTTGATATTAAAAAATATCTGAGTGAAGAGTATAAGAGAAAGAATAAATAAATATAATAAACAAAGAAAAATGAAGTTATTAAAATAAAATAATGTGATAATGGGAGTGATTAATTAAACGAGGGCAAGTTAAAAACAAGCTAATATGGAATATTGGCAAACCAGATGAAAGCAAACGACAGGCTTCACTAAAGTCATATCTATATATATATGGTACATAGAACTAATACCATACATCATTCCTTTCCTTCTGATATTACACTCGTTTTAATGAATGTAATAGTTTAATCTACATCCATATATTGTAAATGCGCTCATCCCACTCCTTGGGTGCGTATAACATAAAACAGGGTATATACACACACATCTCGATCTATCTCTCTTTATTTGTTTGAACTGTATATGCATTGACAGAGAAAGCAGGGGAGTGTGCAGATGTGTGTTGAAAATATAGAACAGAACAACTGGATAGTAAATAGTCCTTTAAAATATTGTATCCATATAATGGGCATGATCATTATGTCAAATCATAACACCTTTTATATTTTAAAATATATCATTTCACAAATATATTGATAATTTGTATTATATTATATTATATTATTTAATTTGTGCTGTCATAGCGGACCAAGTCCTCTTGATATAGATGCATGGTAAATGAAGCAAATATTTATTTTTATTAATACAGACAGATAAAGCTGAGTGGGCACAGAGGTGAAATGGATTTAAAGAGATATAATAATTACAAAATAGCGCAAATCTGGACGATGTATTTTATAATGCCATGAACGAGATGGCATATACATATGCATATATTAAATATTCAACTAAATAATAACATATTAAAGCGTATATACCATAGATTATCACATACATACACCCAGTCAGGATGTGATTGGCATATTCCTAAATATCAATGTGTAACCGAGAAGAGGCTCTTATATCTTCCATATACGTTAACAACAGAAGCAATTCAAATATACATACCTGTCGACGTAAAACCCAAGTAGTATGAAAAGACATTTGCGTTGAAATCGTACTTGATCTAAACACCTTAAGAGCCTCAGCAGTAGCTTTATGTTCAGCCTGAAAGGAACAACAGGAATTAAGTACATACAAAAAATTATAATAGGATACTTGATCAGCCTATTAAAAAATGTACTGTAGAATTTCAACTATTCAATATAAAATAAAAATGTTAATTAAAACATATGAAAAAATGCCTAATAATGTGCAAAGAAGGATGTTTACAAGAAATAATAATTGCTTGAGTATATATATACCAAGATAGGATATCATACATACCTGCATTGTCTCTACGGAACACAGTAACCGGACGATGCAGCGATGTAAGAAATTAAGAATTTGAGACACCAACCCCAGAGTGACATACAAAATACATGTCCATATCCACATGGTTTGATAATAATACTGAAGTAATTGCAGATGGTTATATTTAAGTGTGAACTATATAACAAGAGTACAAAACTGATATATTCACAACTTCAAAGACATTAAAAATAAGCACAACTCTAGGATACCTAAGGATGCACAAAACAAAATAGTCCTAACTTTAAATATTAATGACTAAGAAACATACAGTTCTCGTTTCTTATTGTTAATACTATAGGTACTAACTACAACCTAGGTGTAAACTAAACACAACAAATATATGAATGATTCTAGTTTGAATGAAAACAACAATATATTACATAGATACATTCCTAAACTCACAGACTGGCAAATCGTGATAGAGCTAAAGTGAGCCGTGGCTATGACGCGCTATCATTCGTTCACTTTAACCATACAGGTTGTGTTTATTGGTCAGTCTTGCCAATTAAACTCGTGCACCAATAGTAACCGATTTAACCCCAGTGAATGTTTATGTTGTCAATGATGAATCTATGATGAACAAATACATATCGAATTATATTTATTATATGTAGCCATAATAAATATCAACAAGAAATCCACATCAGACTAATTTGTGTATTTAGTGTATTTTTTAATCCTCCTTTTAATTTTCTTTTTCTTATATTATATGACTAGAAGTGTTTAAAAATAAATTCCAGAGTATTGACTGGGAATCACATGGGCTTCCCTGCAGAACCGATCACGTGAGGCATGTAGGTTCAAAAAACATTCCTTTACGGCTTTTGTTCAGCCCATCTTTCTATTGGCTGATTATAATATTTGTCATAGTTGAACTAGGTGCCTCCCGCCACGTGCAAATCTGTATTGTTTTGGAATAAACGATATGGTTGGATATAATCATTGTAAATAGTGTGTAAAGTTTAATAAAAAACAATAAAAAAATTTATATATACTCCAGTTATTTGATTTGTACATTTTTTTTAAAAAATGTTGTTTTAGATAGTCGGACTCGGATACATCATTTCATCAAAATTCAATTTTAAATTAAAGCATTTACGCGGGTGATGCACCAATGGCAATTAATAGTGATGTAATAAAACGAGAGTCGCATTAATCGACCATTGACTGATTATCATCACCTTGCTCCACAAAAGCGCGTGTGTGAATAGGTTATAAGATTAGACCAATGCTTTAATAATCTTAAAGATCTCAATTACGTACTGTAGAACCGGTTGGATTTCACATTTTATACACTCAAGAGCATGCGCAGTAAAACAAGAATGAAGTGAGTATCACAATGGCAATTTAACCACATCTGTCTATGATTAACTACTATTATAAATTCCATTCTCTATTAATGACTTTAATTATTTAGAAATTATAGTTGCACATCTCCAAGGTGCAAATCTCTATTAATTGCATGTGTGGACTAATATTTGAGCCAGTTGGAGACTCGGTGCACATTATTAACTCCCATTGGTTAATAGCCAGGTATCAAAAGAAAATGAGAAGAAAAAAAGACTGCATGTGACTTAGGCGAATTTATGTATGAGCCAGAGCCAACACAAGAATTTGTCTCTGGATTGTTACTTAAAATGTATAAATCCAAATAAAATTTAATGACTCGTTTCTATATACTATATTTTTAAAATTGGGTTGTTTAAATTTGGAGTTGTTTGCTTATAATTATGCTTAAGTATATATCTAATCAGCAACATGTTTACTACCAATAATACAACAAAGAGAACAACTCAAAAGAACAAAGGAAGATTACTGGCTGGCGCAGATCCGAGCTGTATGATGGATGCATTCCAAGTGATTTAAGATGTTATCTAGATCTTTTTCTATAATTTCTCATTGAGCCTGGCTATTATCAGCTGGCCGTTATAGCAAAGGTTGCAAGTATTCTACTGTTAAATGCAGATTCAGCTCCCATGGATGTAATCGGCCAGATTTTCAGATGAATGTAATTACACCTATTATTAGACTGATCA
This sequence comes from Ichthyophonus hoferi, assembly GCA_002751075.1. NCBI lineage: Eukaryota > Ichthyosporea > Ichthyophonida > Ichthyophonidae > Ichthyophonus > Ichthyophonus hoferi. The sequence continues at coordinate 76,101 of NAOQ01000063.1, read as the reverse complement.
ATATAGTCTAAGTCCCAGTTTAATCAACTGGATCAATAGATGATCATAGTTGGTATCATTCATGATTAACCCAATATAAGGAGTTGTACAAGGGATAAGTAGGAAACATTGGATCCTGAAATAAAATAGTTGTTCAGACTAGGCTTTTCACTATGCTTACACAGATTACTCATTGTTCTTGCTACCATCTGAGTGTGGTTGCTCAGGAAACTCTCTTCATGGTGGTATTATCATTGGTGTTGACCGGATGCCCGTCTTCAGTATGAACCCACTTAGCATTAGTATTCATCTTCGCCGAGTTCTCAACCATCTTGGACAATAATTACCATTGTAATTATTGTGGAATGTCCTAATCAGTTTTAAATTTTAAAGCAATTAAAACCTATGAAGTAATTCTTTTTCAAGTTTGTGGGTCTTGTCTTAATTGGAATCTTTATATAGAATATAGCTTTTATATACATATGAGATTCCTCCATTCAAAGAACTGAAACAGTAATATTCTATGCATGAGTTTATTTGTAAATTGTACATTTTTGCTTTGCAGAAAGATTTCTTTAATACTGTTTGTATCCACATGAGGGCATCCGATTGGTAATTATACATAGACACCAGTAATCTAAATTAAGGTATCTTATTTTAAGCACTCATGACACTAATGCCAAGAAAGGTAATATAAGTTTGTATATTGTTGGTCAGACAAAATTTATTTGCAAGAGGTTGTGACTACCTTAATTAATTTACCCGGGCATGAACTTGCGTCTACCAATGAGTGTACAGTTATTAAATAATTAAAAATGATTAAAAATAACCAATCAATTAAACAAGTAACAATAAATATCTAAAAAAATGCATCAGAATTAAATAAATCAACCTCTTAGAGTGATTCATGTGTTATAGCCACGATATTGCGCGAAGGGAACTAATCACACTTGACAATTTTGATGTATTGATATCTTGAAGGTTTAAAATATGATATGGTATCATGAGAGGTGATGATAATCAATCCATGACACCAATCACACTTACCAACCTAAATGTGTTGATGTCTTTTTAAACTGAATATATGTTAGCTGTATCCTTGAAGATTAGGTTTAAGTAATGTGTTACTTAAAAATGAATAAAATAAACCATAACAGCTACCACGTTTTTATTTTACATTTGATTATAGGCGCTTATCAAGGTCAATAGGAAATTATTGCCCAAACTACCGGCCTATGACCAAGTGGCTAAGTATTCCCATACACCACAAAACGATCAGAACTTTGCATGTCTATTGGCTTTCACTATTACATATTATTGCAATTTGAAACTGGTCTTCTCCAATTTAATGATGGATTAAAGTTGATTTTCAATTCTCATATGAAGTGTCGGGTTTTCCTGTTACTGCATCATATGCTATAGTATGATAGTCAATCATTGTAGTTTTTCTGGGATTTAGTTGTAGGCAAAATCTCTTATAGAAATTAGAAACAACAAAAAGGGTTGCACTCTCCAGATCAGCAAAATCTGGGTACTGCAGGATGTAAGTACGATCTTGATGTACATATCCAAGTATGGTTTCTGGATCCTTCTGAGATTCCTTAGGCATAATTCATGGGATTATTCTTTGTTTTTGAGAGTTGTTATGAGATCGTGAACTGCAAATAAACACATTGTTCAGCCAATCTTTGATAGCAAGCGGAATTGTAACGATTAGTTTTATTTTAGTTAATTGAATACCGTTCTATAATAAGTACATCACAATTATGTATGCCTTAATCGAGATTTTGAAGGTCTAGTCTATTATGACTGGTTATATATAAATTGATCTATAATTTGCTTTGAAAGGTACATATATATGATTGTATTATAAATTAACATACAATGTATTATTAAGTCCAAAAGGATTTACAAGTTCATATTAAATATTAATCAAGATCTTTAGATTTTAGTCTTACTGATTAGCCTACAAAAAACATATTGATATGAAAAACTGTCATTTGTCAAATATCAGGATTAAGTGTGACTGCCTCATTCCAAAGGACCAAGAATTAAATATATTGAAACTAGTACTTGTCCTTATTAAAGATAATTAGTTTGCAATAGTACCATGTAATAGGTTGGAAACACTGACCGAATTCCTAATGAATAGTGACAAGCCAGTGACTTTATATTGATTATATATGTATTGGTCTGTATTCTAGGCAAGTAGCATGACAGAATAGTATTTACAAAGTATGGACTATCGGCCTTTGAAAGGCTTGAATTTTATCTCTCAGAACCAAATGGATAAGATATTAGGCGCTTACAGGTTAATCTGGCAATTAACTTTTTACACACAGCACTTAGATGTAAAGTTGAAGTAAACATATTTTAGCATTCATAATTACCTCTGTACGTTTTCATAAAGTACAAAATAAACTTCAGCCTTTATGCTCAAGAGTAAAGGCTTAGTGCAAACGTATTTTCACCTAGTTAAAATAGGGTATTGAGATAAAATAACTAAGTTACGTGTTATTTTTTATTCAGAAAGCTTCCATTGTTAGCCATTTCAATTTTTGATTTATTTTTGGAACTATTTGCTACATACCAAAACTACCTTAAAATAACATGCAAGGCCCAGGGCTCGTTGATAACACCCTAGCCTATATTTCTTTATAAAATAAAAATAAATGTGTTAACAATTTTCCCGTGAGTTTTAACTATTTTTTTTATTAATACTTGCCTTTGTAAGAATTACTTCTACTAACTTTGTCAAGGAAACAAGCTTCGGCGTTAGCATGCAACTGTTAAACTTCAACCCTGGGAGTCCAGAAAACTACCAACCTGGACCTGGAAACTACCAGCTTGGGGTCATCAAAAGGTTTTTAAACTATAACCACTCCCTTGTTGATAATTTCCTTTTCTCGTATATACAGCATTGTTATAGTTTCACAAAACGTTTTCTACCAATTCTAAAATCAAGTTTAGTTAAAAAGTTGCCACAGCTGGATAGTATACTAAGTAAAACAACTTTTGCGTATTGGAAACGAGCAGTCTGCTTGTAATAAAGGTATATCGCATTGAAAAAAATTGGTTAGATCTACACTCAACAACACAAACTGATCATGAGGCCATACAACAAGAACAAGATGAATCTCTTTTCCTATTATTTTTGTATAACTCAATGTCTAAGGAGTTAATAGATATAATAATGTGTACTGATGAATCATGTCTTTACCAGGTATGGCATAGACTAACTGATAAACAAGATTGAATTAAGGGCTGCACGAGCCTTCTTCATTCTATTAACAAGTAAGGTCACCAGAAATCTTTCATCAATTAACAAAAAAAAAATATTCAACTTATTTAAGTGAGTGCATAAGTTAGAAAGTCGAGTAATAAAATCTATCTCCAACTAATTTTCTCTTATTTGTGTATTTACAATATCCGACTGAACCGATAAAATTTCGTCATCAGGTTTTAAAGAAAATTTACCAGTTAATCCATGCCATACCTGGTAAAGACGTGATTCATCAGTACACATTATTATATCTGCTAACTCGTCAAACAGAGTTATACAAAAATAATGGGAAAAGGAATTTATCTTGTTCTTGTTGTATGGCCTCATGGCCAGTTTGTGGTGTTGAGGGTAGATCTAACCAATTTTTGCCAATGCAATATGCGTTTATCACAAGCAGAACTGCTCGTTTCCAAGACGCTGAAGTTGTTTTACTTTGTGGACTGTTAAATGGCAATCCAAGATGATTGTTCAAAATTGAAGTAGCCAATGGCAGAGTCAACTGGATTGATCTAAATAATTTAATGAGAAATTTATGGCTCTTATCAGGCACTGGCTGATCAGTTGGTTTATTTATATTTCCTGGTTGTTTTCTAATCATATACGTCTCTAGAACCATATAGAATACTAGTACAGCTAGCCTTTTCTTTTATACTTATAACAATTAACAAGCCAAGTGTTTAATCCAGGAAATTAAAGCTTTCTATATATTATATGTTAAAAGTACTTCCAGATTGATTCATATCCTAATTTATCATACATTTAAGTACACTAAACATACTACACTTTCTACTGATAACAATTTGCCCAATAAAGTTATTAAGAAAACATTCCTACTTGCCAACTTATTTGTGTGTAGAAAAACTAGACCCTATAATAATATAATATATATAGGTGTGTGTCATAAATTGATTATCACCACTGATAATCATACTATGCTATATTTCAAACACCAACACACCAACACACCAACACATCAATATTCTCAAGGGTGCTAGGTCCCTTTCTGTATGATAACACTATCACAGCATATGAACCAGTTCAAGGCATTTGTATTATGATTCAGTAATTATATTCGGTTTGAACACATCACATCAGAGTTGACCGTTATGATTGGTCCTTTCAACAATAAAATCGACACTGTACCTGAGAGATTGTTTCAAGTAGTTTGTTATTGTATTTCTTATGTGCTTCTTAACGGTATGTCTTAAAATATCTATTATTTAACTATTTAACTATTTATAGATGTACAGTTATTGGTAAGCATAAGGCCGTGACTTGGTAAATTAATGCTGCAGTCCAAACAGCGTGTACTATTGCCATTGCCTTGGAATCCTTTACTTTATTTAATAGACAAAATTAAATCAAGATATTTTTGACAGCCCGGCGAATCTCCAAGTTTCATTAATCAAGTCTTATTATTTACACTTTATATTTAACATTGGCTATTTTTATTACTACTTGTTGGCTAATAATCTATAAAGTGAACCGCTTGTCAAGAATTCTCAAAGCCGACTCCTTAACTTGATCCAAAACAACAAGGTTATTATTCGTTTAATTACACCTAGAATAATGTGGTATAGAGCAGGGTAAATGATTAATGATTATAGCTCATAATAAAGTATTTTATTGAATTGTACAAAATAATTCCTTTTTTTAAAATAGCATATTGTAGATTATTATTCTACATTTATATTTGTCCAAAAATTTAAAATTAAATGTTAAATATTAAATTATATAATATTATATAATAGCCAGCCCATCACACTTAATGTGGCGATTTAATCATAACGTCTATATGGTACTCCTCATCGGAATTCGCATGACTTCGCACACGATCCATATAAATGGCCGGGTAGATATCAGAACGTTTTTATTCATACATAAAATAATATATATAATAATTACATATCTTTAGCGTTAATATTTACGTAATAGAAAATTTACGCGTAACATTATTAGGCAGCATTTCTCTCAGTCATATATAGGGAGCGAGTAATATACATATTAATTAACATAAATTACTGCCATACATAAATTTACGTTAGCACTTATACGTACATAACATATATTTTATATCTCGTCGGGCGGGGGAAAATTCTTAATCAAACTAATAGTGCAATCGACATGACAAATAGTCAATACATATTGTATGTAATTGTTCTTAAAATCATATGTATAACAACAATAATAGTCTCCATCACTACCCCTTTCTGGTTTTTATCTGACGATGAGCCGAGGAATAACTTGACTATCAGGTCATGGGACCCTGTAAATACAGCAGCACCTAAACATTACGGTATATTCCAGTATTGCACAGGAGGGGACAATGATATATGTAGAGCTATACCCACAACATTTAAAGGCAACGAAGATCATCTAAAATACATGCCTGGCATTGTAGTTAAAGAATTTTTCTTTCTTTTAATTGTTGCTGATTTTTGTTCCGTTTTCCTGCTAATATTTATCTTAATTTCAGAAAAAATACTGGGTAAATCATCGCCAAATTCAACAATTCTAAATTGTAAAATACTTAATGTCAATTTCTGCATCTTGCAATTTTCAGCATTTTGCCTTATATTTAATGTATTCATACTAGGGTCTGTAAATAGAGATAACAACTATCCATGTATTGGGTGGTCTTTCTATATGGCACTAGCATCTATTGGTTTCACTTTCATTGATATTATTGCCAGTGGTTTAATGGCTATCTTTGTCTCCAAAGAACTGGAAGAGTTAGAGGAATTAAGAGTCTTGGGGGAATTATGCCATCCTACATACAGTTATCGTGATGGTTATGAGGTCAATGAAACTAGTAGAGAAAATCTACCGGAGACTGGCCATATAAGGGCGCCTTCAGGAGAGGAAGGAGCACCCCCTGCCTATAGGGATAGAGGTATTTTATTGGGTATCCCGTTTGATTCGATAAATCAATCACCTCCAAGTTATTTAGATTCCACCAACAGCCCTACATTAATACTTGGATCGACCAATAGAATATCAACAGTTGACTTGATACGACTGAGCATCAATTGAAAAAGAGGAAGGCTTGTCATTGGCAATGACCCTTGTAGTACACATTTAATAAATAGATACATAATACAATTGCATCTCATGTTATAAATATCATCTAACTATTGTCTTTAATCCAGGATATCAAAATTTTCCATGTCAATATGTTAGCATTGGTTCGTGATTGATTCAGGGCCTAATTTATCATACCATAAGAATGCTAAGTATATTGTGCGTTCTACTGATAAAAACGTGTCTAATAAAGTTATTACGATATCAATTCTATCTGTTAACGTATTTGTATGTAGAAAACTAAACCCTATCATACCAATAGTATATGTATGTGAGTTACGATGCATGCCTAGCTGGAGTATGGGTTGTTCCTATTGTTCTTGGTGCTTCAGAATTGTTGAAACCTTGAGACGTAGGGGGCTCATGTGATTTTTAAATACAAAATTGGTGCCCATGTGTTCACTTGTCATGGCGTTTTCCAATCAAAACCTATAATCATAACACATGTAATAATGTTCCAAAACAATAATAAAGGAACCGTAATTATTACTGTCTTCAGTCATCAATACACGTTAAAATTCTTCCCGGAAATTCATTTTACTTCTTTTATTATCCATTTATATTATGTCTTCTGATCCTCAAGTGGTAGAAAATTAGTATTCAAATTCTTTACTAGAAGATCAACCAGTCAAACCTGGTACAGTTAAACCATTAGAGGATACTTGTATAGTGCTCATCTACGATCACAGTAGTTTAGATCATAGTTATTGCACATGTTGCAAATTACGGAATAAAAAGTTTAAATCGTATCTGAACTCAGGGCAATTGTGCGTACTACAAGTGAAAAGTACAAAGGCTTTAGCTCGTCTCTTACCTTTTAATAATTATCTAACCCAACTAAAAGAAGACAAGAACACTACACGTCGAATAGAATTTAGTACAACATATGTTACTTCTACTTTTACTGATGGCTGATAGATGTACCAATAATAACCCAAGACAAGAAGGTTATATAATAACATGAGAGAGTTTAGATAAGGCACTGGATTCCACATGGCGCAGTCAATAAACAATGATATAAGCTACCATGGTGGACGAAAGTTATTTAGTTGATTTGGCAATTCAGGATAGAGCAAGTAGAATAATTTGAAAAGGCTCTAACGGAGATATACAATATTCAACCAAATAAAACTGAGGAATTAAAATTATGTCTTTAAGAAAAATGTGGTTAGCAGTCAAATCTGCCAAATCTACAATTTAATAACTATAATCTTGATTTCATCGCTAATCTCTTTGATTAATCATTATGTTTCTTCAAGGCTGAAATTAAAATTTTATTTCTTTGGGACTAAGAATGTGAACTACTTTCAATTACAATAAATAGCCAATCATATTCATAGTAACAGTAATTTATTTTAATATTTACTATTAAGATTGCTTACCATAAAATGCAAAACCCCCATCAATGACTACCATATCCATTTCCTTCTTCCATAGATTACTTCGGTGTGTGTTTTGAATCGGATATAAGAAGTATAGATTAGCCATTGGTTTAACTCAATCAACACTTAGATTAGTTTATTTTGATTAACTATTGGAGATATTACTTAAGAAATACCTCCTTTTTTCAAGGTGAGCTGTCAAAGACCATCTTCATATATATTCAACCTTATTGCCTTGTGTGTAGTACAAATTTAAATAGGTTTAGTCTATTTTTTCTTTTTGGTTCACAGTATTTCTGAGCTATTTGTCGTTAATTTTGTCAATCAACAAGGCTGCTGTGCTGATATTTGTTAATCCAGAGGTTTGAATTAAAGTATACATGGCTTTAGTACAGGTTTCCCAAAATCTGTCATAATTCTGAATTGTATAGTTCTAAGGACATGCTATTTATTTTGGATTGTAGTTTAGGTACTGTAATTTTGCATCTTTTAGGGGCACTGTCAAAACAATTTATTTATTATCACAATGATAACTGGGCCATATATATCTAATCGTTTCCATACCATTATTGTAACTGCGCTTATTACTAGCACAGCTTGCATTGTTTTATGCTAAGGAAAATGCTGCTTACTTGAGAGTTGTGATGAAATGTAAGGTCATTTTGGATTAACTTTGTTTCTACTAGAATTTGCTTGGCTATGAATAGAAATTCACCAGAGGTAATCAAGTGCTAAGTTTGATGCAATATATTATAAATGGCTATGAGTGCTATTAAATGTACTCTAGAGAGATCTGATAATAATATCTTATATGAACTTTCTGATATCACCTGCTTGGTACGGTATTTAGATCAATTATGCTATTTGTCTAGATCTTTGAAATACCATGATTGTAATCCTTTTGATTGCAACATCTCCTTATGGATAATATATAGGTCACAGTAGGTGGGCAAAGAAAAAGATGACTAAAATCTGAACGTCTTGGTGATTGGCTGTGCACGTTTGAAGTTGGTATTGGACATTGCCTTGGTCAGGCAATTTATGGCCATGGGTTCAGTAGGGCAAGAGATGGCCTTAACTTCTTTGTTTGTTTGGTAAGCAGTCTCAAATACACCAGTATTTAATTTGTATATATTATGCTCCTCTGGGTATGCAACGTTTCTCACAAAGTTAGATGACTGACCGATTATCAACATATAGTTTAATGTATCCCGTGTCAATCCAGAAGCAGTTGAGAAGGGACGTGATGGAAGAGATATTCTGGCAAGTAGTTGAAACGGATATGTACTTGCTCTCTGTAATGGATAGCGCTATTATACTCTGTTTTTTTGGAACTCGAATCAATTGATTTTCTGGCTAGGTAAATGACGTAACCCAATGTACTGTGTAGTATTCTAAGGTTAACAGTGAAGTCCATGTTGAAAAAGGTAGTTAAGAATAGTATGGCCTGTTCCTAAATTCTACACTTTTTGATTGCAGCTCTGAGGTATTTTAGAAGGTGCATGGCCATTTCCCAAATAGATTTAGTGGGTTTTCCAGTGTACCTGGCAAGGTAGGCTGATTGTGTCAAAATTTAAGAAGCTGGTAAATTCTGCTTCACTGTTTAACTGCATGAACCATCCATTTTCCATTTTACTTAAGCTGGGGTTAAGATCCTCTAAAAGGGTTCTAGCTATGTCCTCATCATACTGCTTGACAATAGCTGTATTCTAAGCCTTTTTTGTTCCACAGATCCTAACTAAGTGACAGTGGGAATTGCTGTCTTGCGTTTTACTCTAGTAATCGTAGGGGTGGATGCTTCTCTCCTGGTTGATACCATAACGCCTACTTAATAAACAAATAAAGAAATCAAGTCTTTTTGAACGAACTGTTTATTGATTGTAACACTTATTCAAATCAGGGATCCAGACCAAATCTGTGGACACTGGTAATATAGTAATTGGTTCAGGCCAATAACAGTTGACTGCATGATTAGTACTAGAGAGACGTATATCCCCACTTAGGAGTTCTAACCAACTGTTTTGTTGGCAATTTATTTTTCAATGATTATTCCAAGAGTCATTCTGTTTTTACTTATCTTGTTTTTTATCCTTATGTGTGATTAATTCTAATGACCAATACTATCTAATAACCTCAGGTGAATTCCCATGCTAGATTTCACTTAGCAACTTGTCCTAATTAATTATAATTAGTAACATCATATAATTAATTAATTGTTATTAATTAACATCTAATTCTCAATTACCGATCCAAACCTCATTCCAAATGCCACTGAACATTTAGAGGCACAATCCTACATGAACAATAAATAATAAATGTATTCGTACAAGATATTATTAAGTATACAGCCTAATACCTGTAATAGTTGAAATATTTCAACAAATTCTAAACTGGCAGTCAGGTGGGATGGATTTTGCAATTCCGAGTAGGCATTTTATCAGTCTTTAATAGGTGGTGATATTATAGGTTCCCTGTTTACTGTCAAGGTTCACCGTTTCTTCAATGTGCTCTGGAAAGATCAGTGCGCAAGTCAAACTGTAATTTTCATAATCATAGGGCTTGACCAGCTCATTAATGCATCCGAATTAGGAAAGCTAGATGGCATTTCCTTCAATCTCCCTGATTGTTTATCCCAGGAAGCCAATGGGCCATTTTTTTTTCTTGGTGGGGAATTAATTGGAGAAAGCTTTGACAAGGGCTCCTCGTCCATGGGGTGCTCAGCTATGATGAGTATGACATCAAGATAACAGCATGTTACAATATATATATATATATAAATATAATGATTGCATATTAATTACCAATTCACTACTATCACAGGAATCACAAGGTCTAAACCAATGATCATTGTACACTATGATACCACGTCAGTCAAACAATATCTGGAAACAGCTTTCCAGAGGTGAAACTATTGGATTCTTATAGATTTCTCCTAGGCAGATAAGTAAGACAAAATTACATATCACTATATATTACTACTGCATAAATATAGACTATACTAGGATAGAATCAGTTCATCATATCAGTACACCTAAGTATTAGAAACCACTATCATATAGTGCTTTAATGCTTAATACATGCTTAATAATATTCAAACTTAGGGCACAGCCAATGAGGTTTGCCATTAATTGTTTAGTAGAATATAGTCAACCAAATACAAAGCAACACATAACTAACATCTCTAGTAAGTATAAAAGGTGCTAGCTGTGCTAGCATTTATTAATAGTTTTAATCACAGTGTAACCAGTTAACTACCAAAGATTAGCCTGGTCTTCTACAAAGTATTGCAGCTAATACTAAATGAATGAGCTTTCAGTGAGCTTCCTGAAAACCACCCTCCCCTCCACTATTGGCTTAAATCTAACATATTCTTGGAAACTTCTAATCCACTGACAATTAGCATCTGCATCAGTATCATGTACATTTCAGGTCCACCCGTGGATTAACCAATCCAAACACCGCATCTTTATTGATCAAAAAAATCAGAGCAAGTACTTGCACTATTCTCTCAAAAGTCAAGAATCACTTGATTTAGAATATCGCAAGAAATAGCTTAGCAGGAAAAGAGAGGTTGTTAATATAAGATGGAGGTTCTTATCTATATCTATAGCATTAATAGAGATTCAACATTAATCAAATCTGCAATACAACATAATGTGAGGGAGCAACTGTTTACTTGGGAGATACAAAAGCAGGGATCTCAGTCGCCTGAGTACATGTCTTGGGTGCAGTGGAGTTCATCTAGTGTCTGGTTCCAGTATAGACTGCTAACGTGCAGACTGTAGAGACATTTTAATAATTTGCATATCCATTGTAGACGATCAGTATCCTCCATCATGGGTGACGGAAATATGTAAACCAGATTGCCCAATGTGGCTTGTAGATAGCTAGAACATTAAGATTCTGGTTAAATAGAGGAACCAATAGAAAATTAAAATGGCTACGACGAAATGTTTTTGTTTAATCCATTAGGGGTAAAATTGAATTATCTAGACAAATCCATGAAAAATAAGCTTTAGTGTTCAAATGGTGATAATGTGGATGGGACTATAACCCCGATAGAATGCAAAAAAAAAAAAAAAAAAAAAAAATTAGATAAAAGATTTTAGTGATAAATGTAGTTAAGTGCATCGATGGTAGAGGATAAGAAAAATATAAATTTTGTGCTTATAATTAATAATATGTAAAGGAGGTAAATATAGTATATAATGGACAAGGACACCAACTGAATGATACCTTGGAAAGAGAGTCTTCAATCCTTGGAGAAAGGAAGAGACAGTAGTTTTGAGAGATACTTAGATTCTATAATTAAGAATTGAATTGAGCTAGTAATTTACTAGCATTAATCTAAGAAACTGAGTGACTTTCTTTCAGTCAAGACTCATTTATAAACCTGTTGCCAACAGTTAATTCTATGACCCATATATCCAGTCAAATATGAACCCAACATGTATTTTATACATCTGTATATAGTAAATAATATCCGTACAAGATAGATACCATATATAGATATGTAAAATAAATGAATAAATAATATATATATAATAGATATTGTATATAAGATAAATAATATATATCACTTGTATCTTAGTGTTAATAAATTGTGACCTATTGAGACGTTGCCTATACTTAATTTATTCTACAAGCCCTATCAAAACATTCAAACCCCTTTTGGAATGGGTACTGCGGTAATATATGTATACTAGTTAACGTCAGTATATAAATATTTATATATTTAATATTTCTTTTTATGTATATTTAAATGGCTATCTATAAGTATACGCATAGGTACACCTGAAGTAATTAGCTCCGAAATGTATTGAAGCTTAATTAATGGAGGCGCCTTCATGACATTTGTATGAATGAATGAATGAATACCTTAAATTTGTACATAATTAATTTCAGGGGGATATATAGAATGATAATGCCCAAAAATTAGATATTCAATCATATTTTCCAAATTACGGACCCTAATGAGACTGAATAAGAGATTAAAATTAATAGCGGTCTACTTGATAGCTAGTAACCATTGTGTACAACTTTAATAATAATTTCTGTTATTTAGTGTAGAAGGCAGGATACTCCGCCCTTTCAATAACATGGATGTCATCAGACAACAGCTTGATGAAATGATGGGGAAGAACCGTAATGGTCAGTGGTTACAATACACTTTCTTTCAATTCCAGTTCATTCTTATTTATGTGTTTATCAAATGTATACAAATTAACTTACCTGAATATAGCTTTTACTTTGGTAGTTTACCTAATTGTCTTTGAACATCTGAGAATACTAGTTGGTTACTGTTCTAACATGTGTATTGAAAGAGATTGAAAGAGAAAGATCAAAGTAATGATTGAGACTTGCCTAACAAAGTTCCTTGGTCTTATAGGTGACCTAAATCAACCGGAGGTGAAGTTCACTGATGACGAAGTGTGCAAAAATTTTCTGTGCGGTCTATGTGCACACGAACTGTACACAAACACGGTAAGTGGCTATAGTATAGCGCTTATAGCTTATAATATTTTATACTTCCCTTGTACCTAAGTCATTTTTTGCAGACACATGCATTTTATTTTTTATCTTTTTCTTCTAAAGAGTTGGTCTTTTATTTTCAATAGGGTTTTGCCTAATCCAGCATATTTCTCTATCTGCATCTATATTTTTTCTAGCGCATGTCCCTTTCACACAAACTCTTTCCTCCACTTACATTTATGAAGGCCATTACGTCCTCGCCTACCTTCATGCTAAGAATCTCCTTACACATAATTTTAACGTTGAGATGTTACCAAATACATATAGATATAGTAGAGGTAACGAACAGGATCATTCCCATAGACTAATCGTGGCAGCTAAGTTTAGACAAGAACATGGGAAACAGAATATAAATTAAATAAGATAATGTACTTGGGGCCTGTATAGAAAAAAGACCTTGGGCCGTGTGAGAAGATTCACGACGAACAACTGAAGACAAAATACGAAGAGGCAATAAAGGAAGGAAAGGATTTTGATTACGATTATGCCTTTGAAAGATATTTGGAGAAGCTTGTGGTTGATTTGGATCACGATATTCGTCGTGCCAATGAAAGACTTAAGCGTACACAATCCGATGATGTTGCAGCTGGTCCAGAAGTAAGTTATCTCTTTCTGTCTTTCTTGTAGTTTTTCGTCCTATATGTTGTTTCTTTGTATGTATGTATATGTATATGTGTATTATCTGTCACACGACATACCTCAGTTCCATGTTTTTTTGAAAAATAAAATCAGTTGGCAGGCCTCTTCCTTTTATGTTTGTATTGTGTATTCTCCCTATATTATTCCAACACTATTCCTATACCCCTACATGTTTATATTATATCCTTACCTGTCCCATATTTTTTTTATGCTCTGTTTTACTATGTATTTCTCCTATTGATTCTCCGTTTCCATACCTTTTCTTTGTCTTTCTCATCTGTATATCTCATCCCTCCTCTAAACCATTTATATTTTAAGTGTTGAATATGGTTAGGTAGATACTTTTATGTGTATGTCTGGGTGTATGTGTATGTTATATTGTAATATTTTATTGTATAGTATTATATTGTATTGTATTGTACTATGTTATGTTATGCTATATTATTCTATGTGGTATTATATTATATTATATTATATTTTATTATGTATAGTCTACTATTTGAACAGTTTTCTATGACTACATGTTAGGCCTCATGATAACTATACGATAGCACACCATCAATACAATAGAAGTACCTAATTGATCACATAATACTAGATATATACCCATCCCAAGCCTGAGTATGTAACAACGAGTTTCATTTTGTATTTTTTAATATAAATCAGTCATTGAATAATAAGATAGATATAACTACGAGTTTTATTTTATTTTTTAAATATAAATCAGTCATTGGATAGTAAGATAGAATATTTCCAGGGAAGCACTCAAACCACAAGCTACTATAGATAACCCTTTTAAGCTCGACGAACATAATAAAGGCCTCCAGCATCTAAATGAAAAGAAACATAAAGTATTTCTTATATTAAAAACGTATATAATACCAGTGTACACGACATATTCTTGAGAGAGTGAAAATGGGGCTTTGCAATTACGTCATAAGAGCACGCACAGATACGATGTTAGCCTGAATATGGCATGAGCATATGTATAGTCGCACTAACTGCTACTCACGTACCTGTACTCCATGGTGATTATTTGTCTTTATATTTATTAGTTATAATTATATTTAGTAATTTTCTTTATTTTTATCTTTCCATATTGTGATCTAAGTAGGGTTATACTCTCTAGCCTGATGATATGCCAGTTTAGTCAACCAATCACAATGGTTGGCTATCATATCTCCTACTCTCCTACCGGCTAAAAGTGTCATACATGATATGTTTTAATAGACAATATCCACCCTCTCTCCCCCTTCCCCTCTATTACACACAAACATGCGATTCCTCCAGTCTATATCTTATTGTCTCTAGTCAGTACGAAGTGCAGTGAGACGTATACTGTGCTAATGCTATAATGGCCATTCAGAGTGATAAGATGATGGAGCTAGCAACAAAGGTTCAGGAAACACTTAGTGAGGCCGAGAAGAAAGGTATCACTATATTACATTACACTATACTATACTACACTCTACTATACTATATTCTACTATACTATGCTACATTATACCACACTATACTATACTATACCATATTATACGGTATCCTATATATATGTCATGTGATTATTGTTCTTATTATTGGTTTTCTCTTTTCCCCTCTTTACCCTCTCCACATTCTTATTGGATGTTGCCATCACCTTTCCCTTCCCGGTCCCTTTCTACCTCTCCTTCTTTTCAATCTCTTTTAAGTTACACCCACCCACTTACCTATATTTTAGAATTTTAATCAGTCAATGATCTCCACCTTTGCATGTTTTGCTTTCTTCCTCTACCATGCTCCCTTCTCTATCTTCTTTTCCTCATTTATTACTATTAACATATACTATAGCAGATCACATTTTCAACTGACTATCTACCAATCGCAGGAGAAGAAGGGCTAGTGGAAGAATCACAGCGCTTAATGGACGAGGCAGAAGATCTCAAACGAGAGCATCGTAAGCTGGAGGTAGGTATATGGACTGGATTGGGTAGTTTTAATGGAGTATTATTTAATACATGAATAGAATATAGTTAGTTGATGCCAATCGGATGGGGAAATGATGGATCTAGGGTAGGATATGCTTTGAAAACAACTCGGACCAACAATATATATTATATGTAAGATATCCCTATATACTATATATATTATATTACGGTAAGTGAAATGGACTTCTTTACTGTTATATTTGAATACGTTATTTAGTGTAAATGTTTTAATTGCGTGGCCTTACTTCTACTATGTTGTTTTATTACACATGGTTTGCTCTTAGTTTGGCCTAGGGATCATTACCGTTCTTTATCTTGTTCTTTGTTTTGTTCTTCTGTTTCTCCACATTCCCATATCTTTATCATTTCTTATTATTAAACATCTTATTTGAAAGACTACTGAAATGCACGTTTTTATATATCTTCTTATTTTTTGCGAAGTCTTAAGAAACTACTGTGTTATCCAATGGCATTTTCTAGCTAACCATTTCCACGATAACAGCAAACTCTGCGTAGTGTGTCTGGTACCAGTACTCAGAAACTACGTGTATGCGAGATATGTGGAGCTTACCTCAACCTCTTTGATAGCGATACTAGGTAAAGAATTTTATTTCTTGTTGTACTGTATTGTATTGCAACAGTTTTTATATCTTTTCTCTACCGAACCTTATTTAATATCCAGCAGTCATTCTTTTTCTCTGTTAAAGTTGATATATATATATGGGTGACATTGTACCACGATTATTATAGAACAATGCGTGGGTAATAGTTTTAACATCCTTATCTTTAGTGCAAATGGGTCATATTAGCCTTAACTACTTGGTTAGATACCTATACAATCGAATGCTATTAGCTAATTATTTTGTTCTGAGGCCTTGACTTATGCCAAACGGGATGGTTTACCTGTGTGCTTGTCAATGGAGAGCCTGAATGAGTTGAAGTATTGATACAAACGGGATGGTTTAGATATATGTATATAATCAGACACTTTCCCATTGTAGAAGGGCTAACCAATAAGAAATAAGATAGCCATACGATATTCATTGTAGATATGACAAAATATGTAATGGATAGAAGAAAGGGAGAGGTAGAGGCTGTGCCATAATCACGATCCCATCATACTCCTTCCTCATGCAATATTATCACAATGTATTAGATATATATTAGGTGTCAACCGCATTCTTATGAACGTAGTACTAAGGACTACTGTTGTATTGTTACATTTGATGTACTCACTTTTTGGACTTGTATCTACTTGTGTATTTCTATATCTTGTTCTGATCATTTGCAAAGAATTTTTAATTTTTAATTTTAATATTCTATTTTTTTTTTTTTTTTGTACTATCTTTCAATCTACGATCTAGTTATTAGCTACTACCCTTACATGTGTACATATATATATATTATCTCATTCCTTCTATCACATCATATATCCATGACTTTTCCAGGTTTGTAGATCACTTTGGTGGGAAAATCCATCTAGGTTGTGAGAAAGTTCGAAACCTTGCCAGAGAGGTCAAAGCCGCCCGTATTAAGAAATGGTATTTTCGCTCCCCACCCCCAACCTCTATCGTTTTCCTTCTTCTTAATACATATCTCTTCCTTATTATTATTATAATTTATGATTGTCTTGTGTATAATAACCTCAGTTGCCAATTTACTGGACCAAACCTCGGCTCTACTTCTCTGTATGAGACACTATAATATAATCATAATGTACGTATTATGTATCCGATATTACATTGGAATGAAACATCCACAAACCATAAGTATCTTACTTATGGCTGTTATGACTGTGACAGAACGCTTCCATGAAAAATCGAAAGAGAGCAATATGCACAACACAACGTGTTTTGGTTCTGGGGAAGTTTTCATGTGAGTTATTCTAAACTTAGTTAAGCTCGTTTTATTTAGTATGTATTATTTGAAAAGTTATGCTTTTTATGAACCTTACCCTTATTTAGAATTTAGTATATAACAGGCATTATTTAAAGACAATATGAGAAAACAACATACGTTTTTATAGGTATTTGTATGGCGTCTGTGTATATAGTTGAATTTCCAGTTTCAACCACGTCACCACCTCAACCCTCGCCCTCCTATTGGATCTCTCTCAAGACTGTGAGGCCATGTCATAAACAGCAATGAACTCCTTATTGTGAATAGTCGATCTGCGTCTGTGGTTTACCACGGAACACTGTTTATTAATCATTTTTTAAATATTTTTGTATGATAATTCTATTGAAATTTGGAATAAGGGGAAAAGACGTAATACATAACGCTTCTGATCCCTCTGGGATGTGGTTGTGTGCTAGTCACATCTCATTCTACATGTATCGATCTACATTTGCATATATATATATATATATTCACTTCAAATTCTGTATCGCCTTTATTTTATCCTTACTCTCTGGATACACCTATTCATGTGCATTCTAAAAACAATTATTAACAATTTATTGTGATTCTGTGCATGTCCATGTAAAGGGCCGAGAAGGAAAAGAATAGATCTTCAAGGAGCCCAGAGAGACGTAGCTCCAGGGATCACCGCGATAGGGACAGGTCAGTCATACAATATATAGCTATGCAGGGCTAGTCTTATTTGCTCTTCTCTCCTTTTCCCTCGTCTTCTCTTTATTCCTTTTTCTTCTTCTTCTTTGCTATGAATACACTGAAATGTATTTATGCATGCTCTATGTGCTAACACGCCCATAAAAACAAGTATCAAGTATTAGCTATATATACCCATGCACGTTTTGTATTTCTTTTTTTCTTTTTCTTTTTTTTTTTTTCTTACCTTTCGTTCATAGTAAGTTAGTATACATCTTCATAAAGGCCTTGTCTGAAAAAAAAGTTTTCCGATTTGTAGCTGATCATGTTAGTTAGCCTATTGTGTATTATTGAAATATTCGGAAATAAGCATTATGCAGACTTTCGTAAAGAGCTTATTGGTTTTATTGTTATGTTCATATTTTTTTGGTTTGGTTCATACCTGCTTATGGTACGTTAGTTAAATCATTAAACGAAAATTTGCAATACCTTTTTATCATTATGTAACTAGATTATGGTTATACTATAGTTACAATATCCTTTGCACCTTAACTTGTTTATATATTTATAGGATTAATTAACAACTCGTATTGTGACCTCATGTTGATGCTTATTCCATTGTTTACAGGGATTCCCGCGATAGTTATCGCGATCGCGATCGGTATCGTGATCGTGAGCGTGATCGTGATCGTCATCGTGATCGTGATCATGAGCGCCATCGTGATCGTGATCGTGATAGCTACAGAGAAAGAGGAAGAGAGAGCTCCAGAGATCGCGATCGCGATCGCGAAGATCGGGACTATGATAGACGGAATAAATACTGATAGGATGGCCTATATGTCAAGTATCTTGATACGTATATTTATTAGGATAGATAGGTGATGTATTTATACATACCGATGCTTAGTTTGCGCACATACATATCGATAGTTGATGCTTCTGCAGTGGTATTGGGCACATGGTAATTTTTTTCTATATGTATACCTTCGATATGATGTTGGTCAATCAGTCATAATTGTACATCCGCCCTTGGCTTGGGCGCATCTTCTCAAGGTAAATGTTTTGTCTTCGCAGAATAAACGTATGCTTATATTCTCCACTAACATATTCTGGTCAGAGCCTGGCCATAACGAATGTTCAATGGCTTGATGCCAACCAAACGTTTTCGCTCTTGACATTCTCATTTCTTAATACTATTATGATGTATGTAATATATCTATTGAATTGGTATGTATATAGGTAGACAGTCACCTCTAATCTAAGAGAACTATGACGTACTAGCTAACATACTACTGTGAGCTGAGCAGATCTAAATTGAATGCACTTGGAACAACAAGGAATACAAAGATTTTATGGGTATATTTGCGCATGATAACATATATGTATTGATAGAGCTTTATTTGCAGGCATACACATTTATTTGTTTTGCTTTTTCGGTTTTTAGTATTTTATACGGCTTGAGTAAATACTCCTTTGGTCTATTATTGTCAACCAGGGATATGAATTGTGGCTTGTCTCCATGAATCCGAAATATACTAAATTGGTATGAGCGACTAAGTAGAGATATTGGACCGTTATAGAGGTACGGTGCAAAGATTAGAGATGTTTGTTACGGCGCATTTTATTCTATAGTAAATTAAGGACATGACATACCTCCCAATTCTTCAAAGAGATTCATTATAGGAGATCGTCTAGTCAGTGGGTATACTAATTGGATTGGTGATCTGCCTCAATCAGAATTGGAGAAAGGGTGTTGCCACTGGAATTCGTACCAAGCCTTCAACTATTGATTAGATTACTAACTTAACAGATGTTTAGTATGGCTTGTAGAGATAGAGAGCAATTGTAAGACAAGTTTATGACTAAAATATAATAATGCCAGCCCTTATCTGGGGCATCCAGACTATAGGAGGTGTAGGTTTAAAGCGTCTCCTAACCAAACTCTAAGAATGGTGAGGTGAATACATGAATGAAAAATATCAACGGAAAACGTCATATAATTTTGGGTATTAAGGAATAGCCCCAATAGCATTAATATAAGAATCACCTCCACCCTAGGCTTCATCTCATAATCGTTAAGGTGCCAGTCCCGCTACAATAGCCTAGATATTATTTTCTAATATTAAGGTTATATATACTTGTTCAGGAAGATTGCCTCCTCTCAAAAAAAAAAAAAAAACCTTTTCGTTCTCACTCAACATAAAATTGGTTTAATAACTACAATAAGTTAGTTTAAGGTAGTCGTTTGTTGTTCCTGCAATACAGTCTATTTAAATGCGAGATAACGTAAGCATTTATGCTATTAGTACTCAGTAAAATGAAAAATGAGAGCTTAAGATGCGAAAAAAAGGTCTTTAAAGGCACAAATGACTGGTGCTTGTGGATCATTATCAGTAATATCTTATTTTGCTCTTTTGTTTTGGAATAGCAATAGTATCTTTATATGCACAGCTAAGCATAGCTATTATTTTTACTATCTAGCCCGGCTTTTACAAAGAAAAGGGCGACCTATCTTTATATACTTAAAAGCGGAAATAATTAATTTTCGAGGAAGTACTGGACGTCTCATTTCAGTTCACAAAACATTACAACTTGAGTTACACTTACGAGTAGAAGTGTATAAATGCCCTTTGCAGTTGAACTGGCTATACACTAATGTTGCCCACTTCATATATTCATGACTTCCCTTATAACTACCATCATGGCAATCTAATTGTAATTTAGTTTTATGTTGTTAGATTCCAACCAACTAAGTATAATTTAATTGGCCAAGCGCTAGTCAATAGTCAATAGTTATTCCAGATATGCAATAGCTTAACTTTTACCATTGTCTCGAAAATGCAGCGTGTGCTAAATAAATATCACGTTCTATCTATAGCACATCTCTTGTTTCTTTGCACTTCTCCACCACATTCAAATGCACAGAGAAACCGTTATCTGAACTTATGTTGTCTAAGAGCAGTTATTCAGTAACAGCAATTACGGATCGGTTCGAACCTCCTCTTCAATTGGCTATGAATCATATGGTCACACCGTGGACGTGAGCCACAAGTGTATAAATGTTCCAAACGAAACCATGCAACGATGATAAATTAAATCCCGCACACTTTTTCCAATGTGTAACCCCATGTTTTTTTTTCCGTTGGCCAACAGCGATTAAATTTTTTATTAACCAATTATCAGTTTCTATTATCATTTTTTTATCTTATGTACTTTAACAAACCCGTAACTTCATATTTAAACAAATCTGATATGGCGTTTGTTTAAAAAGGGCCTCTGGAGTTTAATAGCACAGTATTGCTAATTTTGGCTTGACCGTGTTTTCGACATGCTTAGGAATTTTTGAAAAATTTTAAGTGTTAATGATTGGCTTAAACTAAAAGGGCCGATCACTAATAAAGTTCCCCAGTCTGTCCTGAATCGCATGAATTAATGACCACTGACGTCACTATACACGATAAATAAAAATATAACCGTAGATGCGTCAAGAATGGATGAAGCTTATCTAGATATGCCTTAAAGGATGGTCATGGTGACGCGAGATAAGATCTAATTGTTAGTTGATATGATCTTGATTACCGTGCCCACTCAAAAGAATGCTTGACAGGAATGGATGATTGCATTATGTTTTTAGATACGCAGATATGCAAGTGCGGTTATTTATAGAGATCAATATTGAAAATTTAAAGTGAAGAACAGAAATAAATAAAATGGAATGTGTAAATATGTATATACTACTATGAAGAGTAAAAAGATAATCTAGCTCCTACTTACTCTCTGTTTCCTTTACCAACTGTACCTACTGCAGATGAACTTGTTCGTAAAGCAATGGTAAAAGTTCAATCTATGAAATTGTATATAATTGTATGCTGTCAATTGCCGATTGCTATCAGTTAATCTAATCTGCGGCCAAGACTATACAATGCATAAGATAACACGCTTTAGTTCTAGTTTTAAAACTTCACGAGTTAATTTTATTCCATGATATCTCTTGAGTGAGCTTATGAACTTACGTCTATGTGTAGTAAAGGACATTAATTAATCCGAACCACAAGAGTAGTCATATATACATGATATACCTATGCAGTGTTTATGCATATGTAATCCATAGTTTTACTAGCTTAAAGGGAATTAATTATGCATAATTTTTTGCCGGAATTTACAGACATTTGAATGGTGTTTGTAGGTGCCCATTAGGCAGTTTTCTTTATTATAGATCCTTATGACTGTGGGCATAATTGCACGTATATTATTTCTTTAGTATTTTTGAAACAACTTGATTATTTCTGTGTTCATCTCTGTGCTTTCCCACTAAGTAGTGACCATACCCTTTACTTCATTACTTTTTTTTTTAATAATATCACTCGCCTTACTATTTATATCACAGTAGAGAACTTTCAAGTATAATTCTCCAAGAACCGTACCCATTAGTCTCCCTTCCCAAATGCTTGTCTCACCAAGCATAGTCCTTCGACTACTTTCTTGATAGCCACAAAGCGAAGCTACAATATTTTCCTTTAGCTTATAGACGAACATTTAGATATCATCGATCATGGTGGATTAAGTAATCTAACGATGAGCTTTCCGTTTCCCTATATAGATGGATGGGAAACGTGACTACTATACCACATGCTATTTTAAACCACCAAATATAGTCAGAATAAAAATAAAAATAAAAATAGAAGTACAAACCGTATTCCATTTGTTTATATACACAGCCAACATAACCCTGAGTGGCTTGATTCTACTATCAAGTTAAGTTTAATTTAATAACCTGGTCACTGCCACCAAGACAAACAATCTAAGTGGCTTATAATGTTGGAATTTCATGCTCTGGCATTTTTTTTATACAAAAGCAGCCACACCAATGCAATAAAACTATTTATGGTCTACATCTAATCCAAAATATTTTTATATAAAAATAATAAAATATCAAACATTTCTTTTTCCACTGTTAACATTATCAATTTAATTAATAAAAGAAATTAATAAACCACAAAAACACTTACCAACAGTAAGAATTTTTAAAAAACCATAGTCACGCACACGCTCACAATCATTCTTTTTCTTTTTCCCTGATTGCCGCTTCAAAACCCGTTTACGATGGACCAATGATCGGGGGGAAAAAGAAATATTACTCACATCAAAATGACAGGCTAATTATAATGTAATGCGTCAAGACTATGGCTGTGGTTGCGATATTAATTACATTTTTTCTTTCTTTCCTATTACAAATCTCAATTTCTTATTATTAGGCTAGTTTAAGATAAAAGGCGACCTTCTTTAACTTTTATAGGCGTTGCACATATTAATAGTATTAGTCCTTTTTTTTCTTTATTGTTTTTTTTTTTAGTTGGTTAAATTGGCAATCCTACCCTTGCCAGTTCCGCATTTTGCGTCGATTACTATCCCTGTATAAACGACTAGGTCGTGCCTTTTTAACAGGTATACCTTCTTTTATTTAACAACAAAGCGCTTCATTTTTGATATCTTTTCTTAATTGTTTAAGAATATAGTATAATTAGTTTATAAACTGCTTTTTTATCTTTCAACAGCCTTTATTGGCAAACATCGTCGTATCATTCGTATTATTTTGTATCTTCTACAAAACTCTTGGGTTCTTTCATGTACGATTTGTAGAGCCGTTTCTAGGTGAAATAAGTTGTGCGGTGATATAATTTTTTGTAGTAGTTAAGTCATAGGCATGTTTCATAAATATTTGTGCTCGCATTGGTTGGCAACTAAGTATATTTTACTTTTAATATTTTAATGTTAGATATTGATTATTTTGGACACACGCACACATATATGTATATATGTTCATCTCTATCAACCGAAATAGATGAATATATATACAAAGATTTATTTGTATTCTACATAGATTGTGTAACGTTTTTTTTTCTCTTCAATTATTTCCGAATGTCACTTGTTGGTGCTTAAGGCATTGGCTGGTGGGGGCAACCAGGTTTTGTTTTAACCGTGTAGCTCTTCTTTCTTTCTTTATATATAATTAACTATGTGCATTTTTTTCTATGGGCTATACTCGTTACTCATTACTTTTTCCTCGAAGTTTTTTATTTCACAACTATTTCATTTACTATTTGATGAAAATGTGTTGACTCCCTGTGTTTGTTGCAGCAAAATGTCGGAAGAAAGGATTCAACAGCTTAAGAAGGAGTCGGAGGAGATCAAGGCCAAAATCAAGGCCGCAAGAGACTCCAAACGTGACACAACTTTAGTTGAGTCTGTCCAATGTAAGTCCGATTTCCAATTACATTCTTGTTATTAGGATATTTTTTACCAAAACATATACAAGAGCTTTTTTTTCTTAGTAGCATTAATGATAATAAAATAAATAGGCACGCAATTCTGTAAGATTCTGGTGTTTTTTTTTGTCCTCACTCTACATTAGGAATAGCTTAGCTGAGCAGCTGTGTTATACTACTATATATGCCTATACAATACATTAAAAAATACACGTCTATATTAATTCATTTACACACTTATTTGCATATATATTTTCCTGTGTAATAGTATAATAATATGGTAGATTAAATAGCCTCCGAGTCAAGTTATTGTGTAGTTGCCATATGTTTAAAATGATGCTACGTTCTCCCTCTTCTCTCTCAATGTTTGTGGTTTCATAAATATGATAGAACATTTACTGGCCATTACTCTTGAGATAGGGGACAATATTAGTATAATGGGTTTATGGTTGGGATTATTCTTACAAAGGTGTTTATATTCACCTCTTTTTGATCATAGCTGCCTTCCATGCCCTTCTCTTTATCTGTATATTTGTATACGTTTTTTAAATATCTGTGTGTTTGTTTCTTTGCTTTTTTTTCTTTTCTGTATATATATTTATTTATTTCACACTTTTGCATTCCTCAGTCCACCCTGCTCTCTATCTATATCTATACATTCTTATACCACTCTATATTTACATATATATATATATATATATATATATATATATCTTTATTTTTCTTCTGTTTGTCTTTTCTGCTTCTTTTTCTTTTGTACACTATCTCTTCATGATTGTTTCACAAATGTTTATATATATATTTATTATTTTCCTCAGGGATTGTCCTACTAGTCATTCTTCATATGGAGTAGTCTCCTTTTTTTAGAGTTTCTTGTTCTTTTATCTATTCAGCCTCATTATCTTTTCTTTCTCTCTCTTCCTTTTTCTATCTATTTATGGCTTTTCGTAGTGTTTGTCTCCATTCTTTTTCCTCAAGTTACACATATCTCTTCTGGCACTATCGTTTGACGCTCTTTTCGTTACCACGTTCATTAGAATGTAGAGGGAAATGTGAGAATAGAATATTTATATCTATATCAGTATAATATATTTTCCAAAGACCGCAAGTAGTGATCTTGCTATGTCTTTATATAAAAATATGAGCATATGACTGACACATAGCGGATGTGGTGCTCAGCTTTAGCCGAGATCCCCCGCTTAGGTATGCGGGTGAGACGTACATTACGTGGTCATTTGGCCAAGATCTATTCTATGCACTGGTCTGCGGACAATAAGTAAGTGGTGTTATTGGTGCACTCTGTATACGAGCATTTGATGTGTATATCTGCATGTATTTATTCTATTTATGTTCCCCGCCTCCTCCCTCATGAATTTTGTTCTTGCTTCCCCATTAGTACTCACATGATCACTATCACTGCTACTTTCTTGTTCTCTTTCTTTATCTACATGTTTTATTTTTATTTGTTGTATCCCCTTTTATCTCTACGAAATTCTGTGATCATCCTAGCGCTATGAAGCTAGATTTACATGGGGAAATAGGGAGACAAAAGGAATTTCTTATCTAACTCAGTCACACTTAACGGTAAAACCGTCAGGCACTTAGTGAGTGCTTCACAAGATGGCAAGCTGATTGTCTGGGACGCATATACTACCAACAAGGTACATGCCATCCCTCTGCGCTCATCCTGGGTCATGACATGTGCCTATGCTCCCTCTGGAAACTTTGTGGCCTGTGGAGGGTTAGATAACATGTGTTCTATTTACAATCTACGTACGAGAGAAGGCGCAGTTTGTGTAAGCCGCGAACTTTCTGCACATACTGGTAAGTGGATGTTTACGAAGTGCATTGTGTTAGTTGGTTATTGTTTGGAACTGGGCTTTTTTGCGTGTCAATTATTTTATTTTTCTGCTCGTATGCGTACTCTGCCTATTCCCTGTCTGTCTGTTTGTCTCTTACCATCGTATTCTCTTTTATTTGCCTTCCTTCCTCTCTCCTCCTCTGTCACTTTCTTTCTATATAGAAGTTTTGTTCTGAATGGCATATTTACCGCATTAAGAAGTATTATGCACCCTTCTTCGTTGTAGTTTCTAGTTTTTCGTTTATGTTAATCAGGCGTGGTCATTCTTTTTCTCCTTCTCTACCATATACACACTTTTAATTTCTCCCTGTCGATCTATTATTGTACACTGGACGGGCTCAGCGAGCATTTTTTCAAGTGATTAGAAACTAAATATTGAACTAGACTTAGAATATCCTATATATATTGCGTGATGAGATGTTTGCGTTTTGTCTCAATTGTCCCAGTCTCATTACTTAATGCTATATATGCATTTCACCTATAGAGTTCATTTAATAATTTATCGTGGAACATCAATCTTTCTATAGTAATGCTGCCATTGGCTCCCTACCATTATTAACGTGATTTCTATAGCTGTTATAATAGTTTCTTGTACCTTCTTATATCTATGCCACACTCCTTTATTATGGAATCATTCACCACCAATATCTTAGTTCATACAATGATTCACTGAACAAACCCTCCCTTCACCTCACCCACGTTGTCTCTCTCAGGTTATCTGTCTTGCTGTCGTTTTCTGAGTGATAAGGAAATTGTGACATCATCCGGTGATATGACGTGTGCACTATGGGACATTGAGACAGGTCAGTTGAAGACTCAGTTCCAAGGCCACACTGGTGATGTCATGTCTCTCTCCGTTGCAGGGGATAACAACAGTTTTATTTCTGGTAAGTTCGGCTGTCATTCTCTTAGTACCTCGTTTATCCTTTCCTTGACCCTGTTAGTTCTCTAGTTTTTTCTTGAACAATTTTCTATTACTCTTCTTTTCTTTATTGAGTTTTCTTTATCTTTCTACCCCGTCTTTCTTTAAACTTATCTGATCATTCGCATTATCGTAATCATTACAGCTATTAATTTTGGCTTTCTTACTACATAATTGTAATTATTACTTTCAGTATCTACAAATTTATCAGAAAAGTGTCACTTATCCTTATCTTAGTTACTATTATTAAGATTACTCTACTTATGTCACACCTATATGTACCGTACCACACACATTATGAGTATGAGTGTTACACTATAATGCGTTTGTCATCCGTGCTTCAAATACAAGCCCTTCTGTCGGCCTAATTGCAAGAAATAAATGAACAATATGGTTTCCTATCACTTAATAGAAATGAAGCGCTAATATGAATATATAAATGAGTTGATTGCATTGTAGGTTGCTGGAGAGCATGTTGATTTAATATATTATCAGCCAACCAGATTTAGGCCTAAAATTTAAAATGATTGAAAAAAGTATGTAAATGACACGAAGAGGTATTGGTTCAACAAAGCGGGGTAGACTGTGGGTCACCTACTGACCCACGCCTTGCTTTTATGAATCCATGCACATGTAGGTGCCTGTGATGCCCAGGTACGCCGATGGGATACCCGGTCAGGTAAAAGTATACAAGTTTTCTCTGGTCATGAATCAGATATCAATGCTATTGTGTACTACCCTGACTCCCAGGCCTTTGCCACGGGCTCTGATGATGCCTCGTGCCGTCTATTTGACATACGAGCGGATTGTGAAATGAACGTCTACACACATAGCAGTATTCTGTGTGGTATTACCTCAGTTGCTTTCTCCAAGTCTGGTCGTCTTCTGTTTGCTGGGTATGTGTTTCTGTTATGATATAGTGATTATGACTGGGTTAGAGAGATGGGGAGTGCCTACTGCTATGGTATTGCTGAGGCCATCCTGCTTTGTTTGCTTTACCCTCTCTCTATCTCAAACTTTCTCGGCCTTTTTTCATGTCTTTTTCTCTTTTTTCCTAATTATATAATTTTTGGATTGTTACTTGGTTTTAAAAATGAATGTGCATATATATCTAATTATATTTAGCATGGGTTATTTCTTTAAAGGCTATGGGTTTTTTCTTGCTGAACTACTAAACACTAATAACCTTACCCTCTCCTCTCTATCCCCCACACACTCATTTTGTTTTTAACTCCCAATCAATATTTCATAACTATTCAAATACACAAATGCACCCCTTCCCAAACATACCAACACTATAGATATGACGATTTTAATTGCAATGTCTGGGATGTGCTCAAGGGAACTCGTGTAGGCCAGCTGCAAGGGCACGAGAACCGCGTTAGTTGCATGGGTGTCTCTAATGATGGCATGGCAGTATGCACTGGGTCATGGGACTCCTATCTCAAAATTTGGAATTGAATACGTGATTGTGTTGGTGTTGTGTTGTGTATGTGTTTTACTTTAGATCTTCATATTAATACTCTCCATTTTTAATAGTATTAGTAAACTGTTGTATTATTAAGGATAAAGTTGTATTTTCATTGGGTGTAATGAATACATAATTTGTTGGTCATTGTTATTATTATCCCAGGATGTACTTACTACCTTTTTACCTATTGATAATATATAGCATTTAATGACTTATAATGTTGATGTGTTTTAGGTACTTAAATAGACGAGCTCCAATGGAAATGCACCTGTATGGTCGTGCCTTGTTCTAATTTGATAGACACGCTGTAGTTGATTGTTGAAGTTATGGTAATAATGTCTACACAAACGAATCGCAGTTTACTCTTTGTGTGAATATGTACTGGGCACCACTCATATACGAATTAATATAAAAACGTCCCTATGGAGCGGTTGTGGAAATAGTGTCATTAGCATGGAACTTATACAGCAGTCCTTAAGACTAAGTGATTGAATGTGTGAGGCCATGCCATGACTGCATACTTTTAAATAATGTTTATTACGATTTCATTGGGCTTTTTATGTAAGGCGGGTGTGGCTGTTTAACCTCCTCGCCCTGAGTCGCTATTTTTTACTATTGTCTTAATGAAAGCAACCAATAAGTATTCTTTGGAGTCTAATTGAAACATTTAATATCTACGGGTGATTTTTTAATCATCACGCAATAGTATTAGTGACCGTTAACCCTTCCTATTCAGCATGTAGTCTGCTTGCTGTACCGGTTAGTACTCTTTTCATGTTTTCTTTCATCCTCTATTTAGTGGGACATTGAAAGCATGTTTTTTTTTTGGAATCTATCAGGCTCTTTCTTTTCCTAGCCCACGCGTTGCCCAATTGTATGTTTAGGTTCAATTTCAATCAGGATAAATGATCACTATATGCCCATTTTATGTAGAATATTGCGCAATAGTATAGGCCATCACACACTGCCATTGTTTCCTGAACTCTGTCGGTGATTTTTTAGACCTAAGCTAGGATGTGAGTGACTGCCCTCTACATGTCATGTCCTTGTTATACTGATCAGAATGGTATCCCATCCGGAACATTAGCAATTACAACAGTATCAAATGGATGTCTCATTAAAAAGGAATGGAGTAGTATAGACACTATCATGTATAATAATAGTTACTACTGTAAATAATTGATATTCCCTAGAATTCTTCATTTAAGCAGGATTAATAAGCTCAGATTATAAACCACAGAGAAGTTACCGAGGTCGTATATTCTGTGACCCCGTCAGATTGCTTGATTATCTGATGCTGTCATTTTTAATTGCTAGTTACACTGATATTGTATGTCAGACAACTAACTCCAATCTCGTAGCCCATAACAGGTAAAAAATCTGTTGGAAATAGCAGTCGTATCAGTTGTATTGAACTTTAATTGACCATTGGAAATAAAACCAAGTTTAGGTTGTGCTGAATTCTATTTTTGACATAAAACGTGCCTGAATTGTCGATGGGTGCTATACAAGTATTCTTTCATGGCTTGACCGTACCAGATTTGACTAGTTGGCCATCTAGAAAAGAATCTGGATGATAAATTTCTACCATTTGAGAATAAAGAGACATAATATAAATTTGACAACCAAAAACCGTAATAGCAAACAGTTGCAGTAAACAGTAGCTTTACTATTGTTTTAGGAGCTTATTAGATGCATAAATGGGGGAAACACTAATAGGCAAATGTATAAAGTCCTGATTGATTTGTTTTTTATAGGAAATACTTAACCACTACACTATGGCATAGACCAGTAGTTTGGACAACAACTTCCTATTGACCTTAATAGATAACTATAACTAAATATAAAATGTTGGTAAAAATAACGAAGGATAACTAATTTATCTAGGCGCAATGAAGAACTTAGTTTCAACGCTACCTCTTGGCCGGATATCAGTATATAGATATCAAGGTCATAAAGAAAAGAAAAGAACTTAGAAATAAATTTGAGCACGCGTTTGATTGCATGGAATTCTGGGTTCAACTATCAATCAATCTCAAGGCAGTCCAATAAAGATTCTATGAAGGATTTGCTGAATACTTGTGATCATGACAATGAATTCATTATCAGTTGAGCTCGGGGAAGCCTCTCTGTTTCTTACTTAATTAGCCTACTAAACCACCAGCAAAGATTAGGGTGTATACCGATGTGCTTTTCGCGCCAATAGGGTCAGCCCCAAAATCAGCATCACTGTAGGCTAGTAGTTTGAGTGGTCCCTTGCAGTAGAGAACTTCGTCATTCTGGTAAATGTTGAGGTACCTCAATACATGCATGCACATCTCCCAATGATCCTTTATTAGGTGAGCACGGCTCGCATTAGATCTGGTGATATTTAATAAGCAGCATTGATGCTCTAGTAAGTTGTGGCGCTCCATGGCTCTTTAGAAGTCGAATCATCTGCCACTGATTACACGTGTTTAGACAAGACTGGGCTTAGCGTTGCTTTTCCCTTCTCCAATCTATAGATAAGAACCAGTGCTTGAATATATCTTCTTAAGATAGCTTGATGTTGGGGACTCGCTCATTGGTGTATCCAAGGAAGTAACAGTTTCGATCAGGCTTTTGATTTGCTCTGTGAGTTAGTCAAAATGCGCAACTGTGGAGGCAGAGCATTCCAACTAGTTAACTGTTTTCAGTTCGCCTCCGGAAAAATGTATCCTGAATGCTAGAAAAACAGAAAAACAGTCATAAGGATGGCCACGAGTCCAATGTTCCTTTCCATACTAACACAACGTATTTTGTATTAAACAGTGGGGCTTCAAGACATCTCCACTATTGTAAGGAGGACTTCATCCCTTATCGCTCTGAACTATCCTACATTAGATGGGGCGATGGCTCCAAAAGTAATACCCTTGGATATAGAGTTTAAATACAGGATTATCAGTTGACTTGCCGTTACACATAGTAGCGTTGTCAATGTGAGAGAGCTTATCTGTGATTGTCAAGAAGGTGTTAAAGTGCCCTTCATTCATCTTAAGCTCCTCATTT
>NAOQ01000063.1:30399-42930 GCA_002751075.1 Ichthyophonus hoferi | reverse complement strand
AGATGAGAAGCTTAATATGAATGAAGGGCAGTTTAGCCCCCCCTTCGCAATCACAGATAAGCCCTCACAGATTGACAATACTACTATAGGCAATGACAAGTCAACTGATAAGCTTGTATCTGAACTTAGAGCAGTATTAGTATACTGACCACAGTATACTGCATTGAGTAGATTGTAACACTGAAAGATGTATCATATGTTTCCAATCTGAAGATCAATTTATTCTCAATATCCTTTCTGTGGGGAAACGGGATAGCAACTGTCTTCCAAGATGACTTAGTGTTCGTCATGCAAGATGGATAGGTGATAATACAAGGGAATGCAGCTAATGGCTGCATGTACAGACTTATTGCTATAATCATCTACCCTCATCGCCAACTCCATGTTCAATGTAGAGCCAAAGAACACCATACAGGCAGCAGCTCACCAATGGAAAATACTGGACTATTCTCCTATGAAGTCATTCACTCCAGATTTATGTATCCAAGTCCAGGATCTATGTCTCCAGCTCTTCCTTTATTGGCACCTCTGTAGAAGGAAGTCCAAAAAAAGAGTGTAAGGCTTGCGACATGTTCAAAGGCCCAACATATTCCATATCACATCCACAAAAACAGAATAATGAGAGTATTGCAAGGGGTGGACTTAAATTTAACCAGTCCTTTCAAGCAGTCTTACTCCAGTTACAACAATATATTAACGTTTACTGATGAATGAATTTTCAGACTATGTAACCATCTTCCTTCTGAGGAAGAAATCTAAAGCTTTTAATGCCTTTAAGGTTTATCATGCTTTTGCTATAGCAAAAGCATGGTAAACCCATATCAACTTTGGTTATTGACAATGAGTCTGAGTTCATAAGCTCAGCCTTTGATGTCTTCCAGAAAAAGTACATGATCCTCCACCAAACTACCATTCCTGACCATTCTCAGCAAAACAGGATGAGTGAGCATCTCAACAAGATATTATTCACCATGGTCAAAAGTTTCTTGCTAGAAAAAGGTCTATCAGGAAATTTTTGAAGTTAGGCAGTAAAGTCTGCAGCTTTTACCCTCAGCGTACTGACATCCTGAAGTCTGGGCAAAGCTAAATTATTATGGCCGCTGTGGCATTAAACTAAAACACCTACCAATTGATGAAGCACTTTTGGATGCAAATGCTTCTACGAGATTAATATCACAGAATAGAGGCCCTCTTGTGCAAGTGAGGTAATTTTATTAGATTACCATTACTTTTAGAAAGCTTAATGATTTCTGGACAAGAAGAGCACAAAGACAGTATGAATTATACACATTCATTTATACACGAAAAACACTCTTTTATACAAAGATCAGCTTCCCAAATCAATATTTTTTTCCTACCTTCCACTAAAGTTGGCAAATACAGTCCACAGAAATTAGATGGATCCTGAAGAGCAACTCGAGAGTAAAACTTTACTCTGGAGAATTGGCACATTCTAGGCAACTCTCCAAAGAAAGTGAAGCTGACTGATGAGTCAGCATCTGAGTGTGAGTCTGGCGAGTCTATGACAATAGTCAAACCAGCCCCCAAGAAGGACAAGCACCCTTCAACTCCCACTTCACGAGGCAAGGTCTATCCAGAGCACTTACCATCTAAGGAGGTGTCTCAGGCTACTACTACCTGGGAGATTTTCAGGAAATTCTAGTACACTCCATCTATAACATACGCAGGTCTACAATATTCCAAGAACCCCTTTACTGACTATGCACTCCATGCCAAATCATTACCCAACATGTATGGTTTGGACATTCCAAAGTCTGTGTCTGCTGCAGTAAGGTCCTTCCACTGGCCAAAATGGAAAAAGGCCATGCAGCAGGAGATAAAGGTCCTCTCAAATAACACAACAATAACAACTAGTAGATTAGGTATCATCCTAACCAGTACTAGGACCAATGTGGGTTTTCCATGTCAAGAATGACAGCCACAGTACTATTACCAACCTAAAAGCTTAACCTGTAGTCATGGGCAATCATAGCATCAAAACATAGATTATTTTGAAATTGAGTCCCCATTGTGCTCTTTGACATTGACCTACATTCTTTATCTGTAGCTGCAGCTCATAGTTTAGCAGTGGCCCAAGTCAATACAGTTAGAGCTTACCTAAATGATAGGCTGGAGGAGGGCATCCGCATGCATCCACTGGTGGATTTTATTGATCCCAACTTTGAAAGAGAGGTGCATAAATTTCAGAAATTATTATATGACCTGAAGCAGTCTGCTTTGGTATGGTAATGTGTCTTAGCAGCATTTGGGGCTAGGGGACATCAGTTCTTCATTAATGCCAACCCATGCTTATTTGTGTCACAAGGCATGTCTTATTTATTGATCATCTGTGTATATGTTGACATGTTAATAGTGACTGATAAAAAAGTTGCTGTTTATGGACTCATCAACAACATAAAGCAAAGGCTTAACACACAAGAACTGGGGATAACTTCAGAGCATCTTGAATATCAAATAACGAAAAATGAGAATGGTTTTATTCATTTATTAAGAGGGATATATGAAAGAAATTATTTGAAAAATATGATTTGACTAATGCCAAGCATGCTGTGTCAATGATACTACCTGGTCAGATAACAGCTTTGAACTTAGCCACCCCCAATGACCCCATGTGCAACATAAGGGACTACCAAACGACCATATGATGCCTCCTATGGGTCTCCAGGCCTACCTACCCAAATATTGCTTATGCTACAGGATTCCTGGGTCATTTTTCTACCCAATCTTTTTATCTCACACTGAACAATGGTGCTCCATGTGATAGCATACTTGACCTTCTACCTGGACAAAGGTATAGTCTACCATTCTAAGTCCCTCAAGTTTCCTGTTTATGCAGATGCAGATTTTTCTGGAGATACGAGCTTAAGAAAGTTTACAATTGGTTTCATGTTGCTTACCTTAGATGTTTTATTTCCTGAATAAACAAGAAGCAGATCACTGTGGTCACCTCCAGTACCAAAGTTGATTACATAACTCTATGTACAACCACTCATGAAACTGCCTAGAGGATAAACCTTCTAAATTAGCTAAGTATTGCCTTAAAAGCCAGTTCCAATGTTTGAGGAGAGTCAGTCAACCATAAGGATCATTGAAAACAATTAGGTTACCAGGAATATAAAGCATGTATAAATGAAGTATTACTATACTAAGGCTGTCATTAAAGATGGCACGGAGTGATAAAGTAAGTTTTAATGGTGGAACAGTACGCTGCCATCTTTACCAAGGCATTTTCCTTGACACATATTGTATGTGTGTGCCTAACGAACATTGGACATGAAAAATTATGTCTTGATAGATTGATAGATATATGGAGATATAGAAGGAGTATTGTCATATATGCCAGTATAAGCATATGCTGTGTGTTTTACAAAATTATTATATATGTATAAAACATGAGTAGGTTAGAAACATTGCCCTACCTAAAGTGTAGGTCTAATTAATTAATTGTAACGAACTTTACATAAAGTTCATTATTTTAGTGGTGCAACACTTATTATTAGATAATTTTATTATGGTTAAAAATTTCTGCTACATATATAGACATTCATAGTGATTTGTCTAAAGTTTATCTTAAGTCTTTTATTTTTATGTCTGTTAAAGCAACAATAAATACTAGGAAAACAAGCTAGTTTAAAATTATGTGTTAAATTATAGTTACTGGTGCTCTGTCCGCAGTAATACAACCCCGCCCATATTGAAACATGTGTAAAATTAAAGTGAAATCATATAGCAAAAGGTACTAAAGTTACAGAATAAGCTTAAAGTGCAATACTTGGCTTAGCTGTTAAGATTATATTCAACAGCTACCAGTTAGTCATTTCAACCACGACCATATAAACAAATCTCGATTCTGTATCAAGGACTCAAAAATTCTATATGAAAAAAAAAAAACTGCATAAAACACAGTAAAAATATTACATTTTATAATTAAGGTATGACCAGAGGCCAAATGTCAAGTTCTTCCAAACACAACATTTTACCAAAGTTCAGGTTATGATTATCTCTCATCACCCATACCTGGTCTGTGAGAATTGATAAGAAAGTGAAAGATACGTTTCTTTTAGACTCTGAAGAATCTACGGTTTCTGACACTATTCTACCTGATAAGACCCCACTCCTCCTAGATATCAATCTTGACTCTACCTCTAATAATAAATTTGGATAAACAAGCTCAAAGAATTTATTTCCTTTGGATCCGCTTTACAGCAGTTACAGCAGTCCATATTGGTATTGGGCCTACTGGATACTTTAAAAAACACAGTCACCTGGCTGTCAGCTAACAACTGGCTGCCCAACTAACTGCACTCTCCCAGTCTTATCAACATTATGAGCTCAGTTTTCAACTTTTGTTGACTTATGTAATAATAAAAAATGTTGAGCATATTTATATTCCATGTATGCAAATGTATATGTTTAAGCACCTTTTAGTTTAGTATTTCCTCTTCTTCTAAAAGAATCTAGGCCACGGAGATT
This sequence comes from Ichthyophonus hoferi, assembly GCA_002751075.1. Classification (NCBI taxonomy): domain Eukaryota; class Ichthyosporea; order Ichthyophonida; family Ichthyophonidae; genus Ichthyophonus; species Ichthyophonus hoferi. The sequence goes on along the minus strand of NAOQ01000063.1, from coordinate 38,436 downwards.
GCTCCTGTCTACATATTATTCCCATCAATTCTTTATGGTTCTAAACATGAACATGATTAGAAAACAACCAGGAAGTACACATAAACCAACTTATCAGGTAGCACCTAATCAGAGCTTTTAAAAAATTTACTCTAAATAATTTAAATCCATCCAATGAATTATGATTGAGAGATCACAGAGGGAACAAGCATCAATAAAAGGATACATTCATTTGAATCAAGCTTTTATTCTGAAATAAACCATAAAGTACAAGACCCAGTGACAGAACAAATTCCGACTTCAAATGAAGAATTGGCCTTCAACTACAATCTAGCAGCTAATTGGCGTAAACCACTTTCAAATCACAATAATTTCCAATTTTTCTGAAAGCATATTAGAGTCTCAAATACCATCCTCTACTCGTGAGCATTGTAGGGATGTATATTAGAGATGCTTACATTACATCTTGTTTCTGAAATCATCAGGAAACCAGTTTACACAGTTTGAGAGTATCAAATTGTTCTACAGACGATGAAAATGAAAACAATGCCAGGTCAAACAACTTGTTTGTACTACATGACACAGTGATATCATGCAATTATCCACATACCATAAGCAATGATTTGCATGTGAACTACTCTTTTTTGACTAGATTAGCTAACAAGGAGTATAACTGTTTCATTAGGTGAGGATCAGCCCACTGACTGGGTATCAGCTGAGATTAATAGCAATACTGTCTTTAAATCCCATAGCTAAATAGAGCAAGGGAGAGTCTCTCTGTTCCCTACCATGGGGTGAGATATTATTATTACAATATCATGGGTTTTATTTCAGATAGTTCTGCTACGACCAAAATTTCAGATTGAAAGTCATAATCACAAGCGATTTAAAAAGTTACTACAATTTCAGAGTGTCAAGAGCAATTAAAATAATAGTGTTGGAGCCAAAGCATTCAATGTTTGTTTTGTTACAGTTAATTCCTTCATGTTAAAAGAACGTGGTCTAAAATTAATTTGCCAATGCTCACTTTCAAGCAGTTACTAATGAGCCATTCAGATAAGGAGACATCAGTATAGCCTTATTGAGATAGGATTAGATATCCCTAGTGGGTCTCTGTGATCTTTTCAAGAATTGTATTGGCCAACTAGAATATTTATGACTGGTCCTTACACGTCAATTAGTTACGACCAATAATAAATTAAAATGCATTCTACTTTAACACGTGCACTACGTGACAACACCATATTGGTCTTCAGTCTTTGATATTATTCTTATCAACTAATCAAATCAATAAGTTATTAAAATGCCTTCGTTCTTAGTATATTAATATGATACCTTACAGGTGATAGATACTTTTGAAACAGGCCAATGCATAAATGGTGTAGAACAATTATATCCTTATCCATAGATTATTGCAAATTTTAGTATAAACAAGTGCAATATTTAGTAAAGAGGCTTGTTATCAAAGCCAAACAAAACTATCTAATCTGGCGACTTTATATAGCTAGTTCTAAATTAAATTGATCCAATTAAGTTATTTAATATGGATATATTGTACCTTTACTCGTTTTTGTTATAAATTGCACCAATCTGAGTCTATATATTTTTTTAAAAAAATGTTGGCGTCTTTCATGATCTTTAACTCTATACTTCCTCTAATTTTATACAATAAATACACCTCTAGTATCGTATTTCAGAAATGCGAGTCTCCCGATTCTGACAGTGCTCCAATATCATTAATCGATCAGTGATATTCACCTTTTTTGGTAATATGATCTGATTTTAGCGAATTCATATTAGTCCTTACACATGGCCCTATATAAGCTACATTAGTGTTAGCCAAAAGTTAACACTGGCATTGAAAAAAATGTATAAAAGAAACAGTTATAGACAGAGCCAGTGGGGTAGGCTGGGGGCTGGGGAAATCAATAAGCTAAATCTATCGGCAGGCGCCCGATTAGAAATATAAACCAACCATCTTTCTGTCTTTCTCTCTCCTGGTCTAGTTCTAAGCAGCTAAAAGTCTCGTACAGAAAGATGGTTGGTTTACCTCTCTAATCGGGGCCTGCCGATAGATTTGGGTTATTGATTCCCCACCCCCCAACTGGCTCTGTCTAGAACTGTTCCTTTATACATTTGTTTTACCGCCAGTGCCAACTTTTGGTTAACACCAATGTAGCTTAAATAGGACCAGTCATAAATATTCTAGTTGGCCAATCTAATTTTTAAAAAGACCGATCACAGAGACCCATTAGGGATATCTGATCCTATCTCGATAAGGCTATACCAGGGTTTCTTTATTTGAACGGTTCATTAGCCCTAAATGTAAGTACTTGCAAACTGTTTATTAAAAAATTATTTCTAAACCATGTTTTTCTAACATGTAGGAATAAGCTGTAACCAAACAAGTATTGAACGCTTCGGTTTCAACACTATTATTCTAATTGCTCTTGACACTCATTATACTTGTTTGTGATTGTAATTTTTGATCAGAAATTCTGGTCGTAACCAATGCCATCAAACCATTCTGAAATAGAAGATCAGTTTCACACTATGGAATAAGATGGAATTCATAAAATCATTACACTAGTTTTACCTGCAAACAGGTAAGGAGCTGGGTGCATTTTACTCTTGCAATTTACCTATGTAACTTAACTCTTTCAAGCAACAGTTAATAGGTTGGTTGTCAATGAATGAAATAGAATGATACATGGATTAATGATTACACAAGACCCAAACTTTGACTAATTTCTGTTATTTATATACACAAGCAATTTGACTAAATATAGAGTATTGATGTTATATAGCCCCTAATAGGAGACTACCGAACCAGATCCCATTGATTTTGCTGATGGCTTAAATCATTTTTATCAGCATGAATTGAATCTAATTCCATTTGGAAATATTCAACTCTAATGTAATTGGTTAGAATTTGTTAAGAGTAATAAGTAGAGACACAAGCGTGCCTGTGCCCTGTATTCGTTTAGGAGAGAGAATACCGAATAAATGGACTTTTTAACGAGTCCCTTTGCATACACAAAATACAGATATGCTAAGACATATTTTTATTATTAAACAAGCCGGCAAGACTTGCCTTAGACAGAATGCCTAAGCAATGTGTTATCTGGACCCCGACACGTATGATCTGAAATGGCTTATTACATAGATAATATGGAAAAATAGTCAGTGCAATCTATTGGTGTTAAAAATTCAAGATAGTCGATCAAAATTGAATCAGCCAATGGCAGAGGTTCTGCGACTATATTATAAGCCATTTCAAATCATAGGTTTTGGGTGTCCAGATAAGATAACTCATTACTTAAGCATCTGCTTAAGACAAGATCTGCTGACTTGTTTAATAATAAAAATATGTCTTAGCATATTTTTACTCTATGTATGTAAAGAGACACGCTAAAATGTCCCTTAATTCAGTATTTCCTCTCCTTCTAAACGAATATAGGTCACAGGAGCGCTCCTGTCTCTCTACTTATCATTCCTAATAAGATGTAATAATAGTTGCTAATAATATTAAATATTTATATCCATATAAAGAAATACCCAAAGTAATTGAATATTCATGTTTTAACAGAATTTGATCTATACCTCTGATTGGTTTATAAAGAGTTGTACTTGACTACTTGGTACAACCAATGATAATTGTTGAGTGAAAAAGACTAAAATCAGAAATCAAGTTTCAATCAAACGTGGAAAAACCACCTATGCTTTGCCTAATTGCAAGAGCTAGCCTTTACCATTCTAATAGTTAGTATAACATAAAGCATGCACGCTAGTAAAGTTCGCTAACGTCTTCCAACGATGTAATTGAGTATTACTCTCAGATTAATGCTATCTTATCAACTAGCACTCAACCATTCAACTTATATGATTATAACTATTCTGTAAACTGCTCCTAAAAACTAAACTACTTGGCAATCATATTTGTACAAGGGGTACCTGTCTCTACAGTACTTTGACTTTTAAAAATTATATAGTTGTTTGTGGTCTACCATTGTAATTTGCCAATATAATTGGTTTTTTATATTAATATTAATAGAAGCACTTGGCTATTTCAACTTCACCCACTGGAGTTGTCCACGAGACCACAAATCTACAAATCTATAATCACACTATGCATTTGTTTGGCAATTGAACAGACTTTAATGGTAATAGCCAGTGCTTATTTTATTTGCCTATGACAATAACAAACGGATTTTAAATTTCCTGATGGAACAATGGCTGCTTTTTATGTCATCATTTAAAATTTTAAGAGTGAGTGAATCCTATTTAAGGCAAAACAATCCAGTGGACCACGATTGCCAATTAGATTCTACATGTATCAGTAATCATGGCCAAATAAATAAGCAAGTATTGATGATTGGCTGATAATGGAAGCAATTTTTATGCTATATGACCAATTCGAAGAAAACCACATTCAATTAATCTCATTGGCTTTTCGGAGTTTGACTTAATACAGTTTTAGAAATATAATCCAAACTAGCTGTTACATACATTGATTGTTATCAATTATCCGGACCTAGCAGACATGGCAGAAATGAGAAATGTTTACCTAAGTAATCTTCTTTTAGCGGCCGACCGAAGTTATGAAAGCGGTACAAGGGTTAAAGTGGCTGGTGAGCTCACTGTAAAGAATATCGGATTTGAGAAATCAGTCCATATCATTTATACGTTGAATGGCTGGGAACACATTGAATATGTAAAGGCCATGTGGCACAGTAATATCGAAGATACAGACCTCGAAAAGTGGACATTCACCTACTTTCTTCCCACCGAAGATAGTGCTTATGAAAATCCAAGTGAGGTGAATATGGAGTTTAAAGTACAGCTTACAGGGACTGGTCACGCTGAATATGTCGATGACAACATGGGAAATGGTTATTGTTACAATCTTAAGCGCCCTTCACTTGTGTACGATAAATGGCAAAGCGTTCGTGTCAGGGCTTACACTTGGGAGCCGTTTCAGAAAAAAGCTATGGGTGTTCTTGCTACACCTAATAGTAAAGCCGATGGTGATGTTGCCATCCGATACACTTTTGACTTCTGGAAAACTACCAAGGACTTGGCAGTTGATGAAGCTTATTTTGGTACCGAAACCAAGTATACCACCTTCAAAGTGGAATTGAATGAAAATAATGTATTTGAGTTTGTGGCTAGAAATAAGTTGGTAGGTGCTGCAGACTTTTGGGATAATAACTGTGGAAGGAATTTTGGATTTTTCCCCGGCCGTGTTTTGGTACAAAAGCCCAAGCCAGTAGTTGAAGGTGAATAACATATTTCTTTTTTTAGAAAATGCGATACATATCTACAGACATCTTATTTTTTGCACTACTCACTACTACTTTCTATTTTATGCTTTATTTTTTTGTTGAAAATTGTTTAACTTAAAACTTGTACACTTCACCTTTTGTTTTTCATCTTTTATTTTCTTAACTTCTATTGTATTTTCTATCTTTTCTTTATTGAGATATCCTTTTCTGTTTTTCTTTAGATCTATAGATCTTATCAGCATAAATATACCTTTTTATTGCTTTTATTCATTCTTATTTTCTATTGCCTATCTCTATGTTCTTGGTCTTCTGCTTATTTTCATATCCTGCATTTCGCATATGTGTAGCATTGAAAGTGTATACTATTATATATATTGTAGACACATAAAACCAAAACCAATTTTTTATATAAACTTACATGATGTATGTTTTGCATTCCAAAGAAATAGTAGAGGTAGAGGTAGATAAGAAGGAAAAAGAAGCCGTTGAGATTTAGTAACAAGAGATAATATGGTCACCTAAATAGTCAAACTATATTAAAAGGTGAGTGTTAGATTGCCAATGCATAACATAGTTGCACCTTCTTTTGTTCTACCTTTCTATTTCATACCTCTTATATACCAATTTTTTCTTTGTTTTTCCTATTATAAGCCATTTTAAAACATTAAGTAAACAGACATATATGCTATCTCTTTCCCTTTTCACCTATTATATATAGATATATAATAGAGAGATTTTCTTGGGCTAGAAATGTTCTTCTATGATACTAGCATTTTATTGCATTTTATTTTATTATCTCTCTATCGACCTTCTTAGTACACACATGTATTTATGCCACATACGTATCTCTTTTTGAATCTCTATTCTATTCTCTTCTGTATCATTATTTCTTTTACTTTCTCTTATTTCCTTTACTTATTAAGACTAATACCTATCTATGTACATATTTCCTAGTATACCATAACCCGGAAATGTATTTGAATTTATACAGTACAAATATATACGACCATGCATGCATATTCATGGCTTTTAATGGGACATGCCAATCGGTTCTAATAGTTGCTATGCGAAATTTTCACATACCCTATCTTGTTTATAATCCTGTTTTTAAAACAACATCACACATGAAAAAAGAACCATACTTTAACTCTCTCCATATCCTCTGCTATTTTCTAAATACTGGTGCTAGCATTTTATCTAGTTATATATATTTATAGATTATCTACTCACGCGGGTATAACTGCCATATTCAATTTCCAGATGATCTTGTTTCCATTCGACCAGCAGTCAAACGCAACCCCTGAGAATTTTCTGAAAAATCTCTCTTATTTTAAATTTTTTTCATCTGTTTGATTCCTAAACCAGTTAGTGGGCTTCTGATTTGATATTGACACCATATAATTATTATGCTTGAATAATTTGTAGATGTTTATCATATCTCTGCATATTATTTGTGACTAACTATCTTTGAGGTGTCAGTATAGACTTTATAAAATATCTTCATGTACTTTCTATACTTGAATAATACATATCGACCAGAAGTTTTCGAGTTGTATGTAACCCCGTCAGTTGGAGTTTTATATTTCCAAAGTATGCTATTTATAATAAATGCTTTTTGTGGTAAGAGCCTTTCTACGTTATTGGTATTTCATGTGGTCTTACAATACATTTTCTGCGTGTAGTAAGTAGTTAAGAGCTAGCTGTTAGGTATTAAACTGTATTGAGGCAAGGAACCTAGCTTAGGTACGATAATGGGTATATTACCGGACCTATTTTTTATTTTAAAAGAAGAAAAGCATTTGAGACTTGTTCAGGTAATATCCTGCATATATATTCTGTAACGATCGCTCGATGAGCATAGGCATCAAGCGATTTTTAAGAGAATTCTTGTGCAGTTGCTGAAGTACATGATTTTCTCTCTGTTCGAGCAATCCTCTGTGGGCTTGTATTCTAATAGATATTATTTTAACACCTAGTAGTGGTGGGGCCATTGCTAGAGACAAGTTTCTATGATGTAGGTTAACACTTGTTAATTATTTGTCACTCAATCTATCACCAATCTATTTCTTCACTATGTCCTTCCTACAATAATGCCACAATTGACAGTGACAAGTTTAGCTAGATGGATGTTAATCTTATTAAAATAAATGAAGTTCAGATCCCGATAAAAACTATAATGAACTTACAATTCGGTGATCACCTATTTTGATACTTTACCTACAATATTGCCGCCCCTGCAATAATTATTTATAATTAAAATTAGTTAATATTCAACATTGCTTGGAACACTTAACATTTATTCCGAAAATTAACAGAATGTGAGTATCTGTCACATGGAAAAGTACCCATTATTTTAATAGAATAAGAGGCACAATAAGATCATGTATAGACACAAGCTTAAAGTCAAAGCTAATGTTGATGTTCCCAGTCATGCAATTGACCTTGATCTCAAACCTAGAACTATACTTTATAATTATCTAGACACAAGCTTATTTAAGGTATCAACTTTTTACTCCTAATAGTCCTACCTTGGTTTTTAGATTAAGGGGATATATATACTCCACGCACTTATTCTTTAAAACTTATAATAATTAACGGTCCAGCATGTATGAAGCTAAACTAGCCTTAACAGTACAGAGCTCTTGGTATTAAATTTAGGTAATTATAATGCTTTAGAAGTCTGGGTAACCCAAGTCTTAAGTACAATTGAAACATTGTATCTTTACTTATCTGCGTAGTGTGATAGACAATATATATATATATATATATATAT
>NAOQ01000063.1:0-11888 GCA_002751075.1 Ichthyophonus hoferi | reverse complement strand
TTTTTTTTTTTTTTTTTTTTTTTTTTTTTTTTTTTTTTTTTGAAATGTTCAGGGGTAATGGGGATTTTACAGTACTATTATGCATGACAGGAACTGAAATAATACTAAAGACAAGCAATATGACTTAAGAATGAGAAAGTTAGTGTTAAACTATGGTTGCACTCAAAGTGAGTAAATGATATCAACGGGAGTCTGGCAAGGAGCAGAGTGTACAGGAAAGAGAAGATAAGAGACACGAATGTTAATATTTCAATTCCTATTAGGTAAAAAGTCCCCATGATCGTATGTCTGAGAAACAAGAGGCATGGGCAGATTTATTTCTAGGACTTCAAGCAGATTATCAAGTATGTCGGGTAAACATAACAAATTCACGGCTGATTCCATCACGTTCTGCCTCTTTGTAAAGTACACTAGGGAATGAAATAAAGGGCAACTTATAAAATATTTTTCAAGGTAAGCCTGTTGGGTCATGGTATCTTTGGCTTTGTTTAAAACTGCAACTAAATTTCCTTTTAGTTTCTCTGACTCATCACTAGAGTCTAATTGTAGTACAACTCGTGATTTCTTCTGATTGCTTGGTGTATGTGTGGCTTTTGTGTAATTAAAAGTTTAGTTCCCTTCTTTGCTGTCCCATCTTGGATTTGACTATATATTGAGGCATTTTCGTCACTATATTAACTATAACGCTCTTTATTAAAGCGGTGGACTACTCCTATTTAATCTTGACTGATTTTCATGGGTTTCAATATATAGGTTTGAGTTGTAGAGCAGTGGGCACTGCTGCAAGCTTTGGCCTTGTCAATTATGGTTACATTTTCCTCTTGCTCTCAAATGCAAGTATAGCAAGGACCTCATAAAATTAGTAACTTTTACTTTGCGCCAATTCTGATGCTTCACGACGTCTAGACTAATTCCTGCTATAATTCCATTATTTTGGTCTGCAATAACCCTGTGATAACAAACACTGATCTACCTTACAATGTAAAAACCTCTCCATGATTTCTGGAGCTTCTGCAATATTGTAGTAAGGTTAATTGCTTAATTGAAGAAGTTATTCCTTAATTGATAGTGTTATGATTACTATATTGAAACACAGAATTATTCACACTACTAGAGACAAATAGAAACCAATGTGTTACATTACCAGGTCTAGGTTCAGTAACTCTTAAGATGTGGCACACTACAAATCCAACATACTTTAAAAAAACAAAACCTGCTAGGCATTTATGACTACAAAGCTTACTGAATACACTTAGCATTTGATACTTTTTATACAACCTTATGTTTATAATATAAGGTCAATGATGTTTTGGAAGATAATTAAAGTGGTATAATAATAGGGGCATCTAGCACTATCTGTAATATATAGATATATATGGTTAGTAGTTAATTATGCATATCTCTTATTCAAATTTGTACAGAATATTCATGCAGGTTAGTTTCAGGTAAAACAATAGCTTGATTAGAAGGCCTACTGGTTCATTTTTGTCTACACATTCAAGAATCTCTTCCACATCAAAGCCACTGGCTTAAATTATTATTCGTTTAAGTATCAAAATTTCTTAACAAATGCTCACAACAGTATGCCTGATACGTTCAAAATATTCTTCCACCAGAGATGTTTCATGTACTTAAAATTTGCTGAGAATAATGGGTAGAGAGGAGTGTTCTTGTGATCTACATTCGTTTATAAAGAGAGATAACACCAAAATAAGGGGGGGTTTAACGTGTCTCTTTGCATATACGGAGTAAACATATGCTAAGAGATACTTTTATTATTGAACAAGTCAGCAGTACTTGCCTTAGGCAGGATGCCTGAGCAGCGTGCTACGTGGACCCAAAACATATGATTAGAAATGGTTTATTATATAGTTGCAGGTTCTCTACTATTGGCTGGTTCAATTTTGATGGATCATCTTGGCTTGTTGTTTAACACCAATAGATTGCACTATTTTCCAAGACTATATATGTAATAATAATTGCTAATAATAATTAAATGTTTATCGATATATAAAGAAATACCTAAATTAATTAAACATTCCTGTTTTAACAATACTTTTGTTGATATTATAGATATTATTACTCAATTGAAGCCATATGAATAATATTAAAAAATAAACGTTTATAAGTTAATGTACATATACCTCTATGTTGACTAAAAACATCTTAAATATAATAGAATTATAATAGATACTAAATTATATAACCTACAATATTTTAAAAACCGTTGATAGTAGTTAAATAACTGAATTGCAGTCATTTTTAATTAAACATGGCTGAGTTATCATGAAACCGAGAAAGATAGATTGAACGATATATTATTAATAAACACTTATGAGGTAATGAACTAACGAGCCATTCAAATGAGGATACAATGGTATTCGAGTATCGAGATAAGATCAGACGATTCTGGTGGGTCTCTGTAATCTTTTGTGAGTTATTTTAGCCAATAATAATCTTTGCGGTCGGTCCCATTTACGATAATGAATTCAGCTATACAGGTATTAACCGCAATTGACACACGCGATAAGCCAACATAGGAAAAGTATAAATGGAAACAGAAATAACCAATAAAAACCCCGCCCATACATATACACGACACCCCTCGCTAACACTCACGCACTTGGCGCTCATGCCATCAAATGCGAAACCACTCGTAACACACACGTCACATATCTACTTTTCTATCCATTAACCGTATCTATCGTGTCTACTAGTCTCTACCCAGTTTTCATCAGACAACTTGGCTCTAGCTTATAACCTTAAGCATTCATCTTACACTACTATTTTTATATTTTGTTTTTTCTACAAATCTTTTTAGTTTCCATAAACAACACAAACTAACTAACACATGACCTGACAATTTCAAATTAGTCTGGATATATATATATATTGAACAACCAAACACCAGTTTTCTCATTGCAGTGACGGAGATAGCAATTACTAAAATATCAACCGACAATATTTTTCCTCCAGATATATATATCCAGAAGCCTTTTCCGACTGCAAAATATGATTATAGTAAAACCTACAAATCCCCTTTTCTATCAGATATGCTGATTTCACTGAATTCTATTGGATAATTTGTGGAACCCGACTATATCTATGGATCAAATGCATGGATTCTTTTTCCACTGAATATACCTTACTACTACGTATTTACATTAGACACTGCTAATGTGATTAAGTAAGTAATCCGCTACCATGAAAGGTTGGCTTTAAGTAATTATTACGTAGATCTAAAATTCACTAAGCCCTGAGTTAGGTATTTTTATTGTGGATAAAATCGTAATGCAATCGCAATGGCTTTTATGACCCCCTTAGATAATCATTGACCCCCGTTTAATAGTGCTAATTAATTGGTGGTGCGTTCATACGCAATTAAGGTGTTTAAACTTGCATTATATAAAGAATTCAGCCAATTATCATTGGATAGGAATAAATTCATGTGTGATTACCGGAAAGTAACAGGAAAATTTCATAATCAAGAATAGCTAAAAGCCACTGTAGCTTGACATGTCTATAGTTTATTTTGCATAGGCGGTAGTTATATATATACAGAAGATTTGTATTCTTATTAAAACTTATCTATATTAAGTCGTAATTTTTTTATAAAGCATTTATATTTTAATTAACTTTATAAGAGTTTATAAAGAAAACAATTGTGTTTGCTTTGCGCATGAACAACTGATATTAATCCCCGGAATGGTTCATATAAAGCATGATATGTAGCCAATTAAACAGATTGATCTAGATATGTCCTGCCCTCGAATCTCAAAGATATTTTTACAAGCCGTACATAGCATACACGCACATGTGGGTTCGCATTCTATTTTGTAATAAATTGTACGCACGCACACATATTTATTAGTGTAACTATAAGAAAGTTTTTTTTTAGTAGTTTCTTTACTATAAAATGAACAAGTGTTATTTTATTGCTGCAAATGCTGATACGTATCGCACTGTCTTACGATAGTATTTATTTGTCGCATCGCTATTGACATCGCGTTTGCCTTTGGTTTGACTGCGCCAATAAAACATTCACATAGTGGTCAGAATGATTTTAGTGATTTAGGTGATTTTATAATAATTTAAAATAAGATGCATTATATCATTGGCTCTTATTAACCTACCAATACTTTCACGTTAGCTTTTACTTTTTTTATGCAGATTATATTTTGCCGCTACCAATAAGCGTTAACCAATCAGGTGAGGCCCTTGGAGGTAGCCATACCCAGAAAGCAGGATAATGCAGAGAACAGAAAGTCGAGAGAAAGTATACAGGTATACAATACAGTTAGTATTTCTACGAATAATAGTATCTAGTATTTACTAATATTTTCTGTTTCTAACCCGAATAAATGCTTTATTAGAGGGGTTTTAAAAGTAATTATAAGTGGACTATAGTAAGTTATGTATTAGCTTCACTTGAGAAAAATTCTACTAATATTAAGACAAAAATAGCATACAATTTCTTGAGAGACAGAGCCACATACATATATATACAGCAGGGTCAGGAATAAACTTTGCAATTTTAACACAGCATTTTCTTTCAAGAACATTTAATTACTAGGTACTGTGTCTTCCTTAAACTTCCTACTGATCTTCATCTGCCGAGAGGTGAGTTTTTTTCCTATTCCTGTTTCTTTCATCTTACTCTCGTTTCTTCTTGCAGTTCTATATGTACTGGACACCTTACACAGGGCGTTTTCTTTCTTTTCTATTTAAAGCGATACCTACCTTTAATAACATGTTACTGTGCCGAAATGTAAATATTATGTAAGTGTTTCAAATACTTTGCGGTGAAAAATGCAGCACTGGGAAAGGTTTACCTTTCACACCGCCCATAACATTATAATTATTGAGAGAACAACACTTTCCATACTCATGATTCTATTTGGCGAGGTGTTTTATATAAATACATATGCATAGTTCTGTACTTTAGCTGCATTATAAATGCGTATTTTCTGAATAGACTTGTCTTCAGTGTACAAGTAAGGCAGTTTTTTGGACCTTCCAGCGCGAATCAGGTTTATCGCGTTAATAACCATCTATCATCTATAATGTACTGGTTTGAAGAGAATGTATAGACTAGGAATAAGCAATTAAAGCAATGGTTAGTAAGGTTTAGGAAAGCGACCAAGAGAGTCAGATACATAACTGGAATAGTTTTTTTATGATAAAAAAGATAGTTCTACCAGACATGTTCTGATAACTTTGGTGAACGGCACAAGTGATTGAAAGAGAAGAGAGATAGGGATATTTCATAGTTTTGTAGAAGGTTATTAGTAGGAATGGCCATTCATACGCATATATATATACCTTACGCTGTGTCTATAACAATTAGTTGCATAGGCCCTGGAGAATTAAATGTTCCATTGAATTATATGTAGGTTTGGCAGAGAGGGTTGAGTAATTAAACCTTTTACTTGATTGGGATTACTCTATTAGAGTAAGGAAATATCTATCGATGTATATACATTGATATAGTAGTGTTATTATATGTTACTGTGTATAGTAGCCTATCTATAATGTTTATAGTTACACAGCCTTCACAGTGTTTACAATAATGTACAATCAGTAGTTAAAATCCTTGGATCAGGGATATATATCCGTATATACATGCATATATACATACATATATCTAGATATAGTTAATTAATTAATTAGCACATTTAATTCAGATAGATAGTATATGCATATATTCTTGGAGGTTTTATTAGTTTGATTGAGTGGTGTCGATAGGTATTATACAGATTAAGACAATATATAGTTTATCTATCTAATCTATAATGCTACCATGGACATACATTCTTGGTACCGTTATTTGCATTGTACTATACACTACAATGCAGTATTGAAAGTACATTCAACGTATGATTTCGAATACTATCTCTGCTATATAGCCGTATATATATAGATACACATTGATCTTCACACTGATTGAGTGTTCAAAGTGCAGTCAGGATCCCAAATTCCAATCAATCAACCGACCATATATGGTTGTTATTATTTCTCTTTCTATATATTATTTATTGATACACAGCATTTTTAATTCATTTTACCCTGGCTGTGATTGGTGAACTATTTTTAATATTACAATTCATCCAATTGCATCGATTATTGATTAAAAATAAATCAATATTTTATATAAGCGAATTAATTGGATGACTATTTTTATCACATCCATTTGACCAATGTAATACCGTAAAATTGACTTAGTATATGTGGATATAAGTATACATAACATACATCTATAGGTCCATAGCTATACAATCCCATTATATTTATCCTCTCGACACACATAATGTATTGCTATGTAGATAGTTTATGCATAGTTGCACAATATTATCGTCACCCATTACCTGTACCATTTGTATATAATCATTAATCTAACCAATAGAGCTAAAACAATAAGTTTTTTTAAAAAAAAACAGGAAGATGTTTTTATTTTTAATTTTTTTAAAACCTTTTTGAATATTTCTTTTTTTTTTAAAAAAAAAGAATAATGATAAACTAACCCCACCAATCAAATCATTATTTTAAAATTATTGACATTATGGGATATAGCAGGAGGGGTAAAAGGAGATATGACGGCCATAGCAACGGAGACCTTACTAAAGGATGCCTTCTCCCAAACCATCAAATTGTCAGATAACATTACATTGAATCTATCTAAGGCTCTCAATCCAAGTAATGCCACAATGTTCTTCTCTCTTATATCCTCCGTGTGTGTATCTGTATATGTATGGATGTAGGTATATATACATTGATACATTTATATACATTAATACTTGGTCATGACATACTACCGCGGTATATATGTATGTATGTATGTATGTATGTATGTATGTATACTGGTGTAGGTACACGTATAAATATATACATACTATCAGATAGAGTTACATACTATAGTACGGTCATTCGTTCATACATACATACATACATACATAAAAATATCCATGAAGACTATAGTTATTACCTATCCTCACGACACACCCTTACTACATCTTACCAGTACCCAGTTTATTTCTATGTTTATCTCCCTCCCACATGTAATAGATTTCTTTCTTCTCTCCTGCTCTCATTCATATATACTATTATTCTACTTTACTTACTACACCAACCAACCACCATATTCGTATATTTTCTACTTATTTACCTTTATTCATCTTTTCTGCCCCTAGTAACCAATAATAACCTATTCACACAATTGCACACTGGCAATCTACCAATCAGATCTGGACCGAAAATCAGCTGTGCCCAATCTACCTAAGCCAATGACCTCATGGTAACCTTTTTTTAATCTACACTTCTTAACATAAAATTTTAAATTTTATAATATAGCTATTCAAATGAACTTAGAAACTTCTAATGTGCTTTTACGTTTTGTTTTTAAGATATTCATTTTAAAATAACATAATGCAATGAGATTTTTTAGGAGACGTTATATGTGAATGTTTAAATCTTATATGGTAATTTGACCAATCATGATTAGTTAAAATAATGAACATCTAATTATAATGTATTAATGGATTTTGTATCAGCTATTAGCCAATCGAAGGAGCTAGGTAAACTATGGTTCATACGGAGTGAAGTAGACAATATAACCTTTTCTATGATATATGTGTGATATATTTACAATATTAAATATATTAATATACAGTATGCTATAGTTTTGCTTATTGACTATTAAACTATTAGGTACTATATAGACAGATATACCATTACTTCATTGGATCAGTAATATATATATATCTCTTTTTTAGCTGCATCCTGGAGCCAATCAATTATGGTGTATTAATAGATTTCATATATATGACTCACGCTTGTCGGCTATTGCATTATATAGTTTTATTTTGTTTTAGAGCTACCAATCAATCATTCTATTATTCCAAAGCGATCATTCGGTAACATCAACCGTTTTACATTCTTTACACCAATCATGACATTCCACCAACAGGAAGCCATTATTTAATGTAGTACATTGAAGTTAATCCAATAGAAAGATAGAATATAATATACCCTGACCGCCTACAATATAGATATAAATAACCAGCTTTCTCAGCCAATAAATACTTTGCTTTGTAGCGGATATCCATGCGATTCATATTCTATATATAACCTTTTCCATTTATAGGTTAATTAATTGGTCCGTATATATATAGTAATATGATACAGTTTATGATAACTTCTGTCTCCATATATATAATTAGTATGAATTTATTATCAAATACATTTACTGCATATCATTTTATTGGATTAGATTAAGAAATATAGTGAGGACATTAGTTTTTATTAGTTAATGTGCCATTAAAGCAATGAATATTCAGGCCCCACAAGTGATTGGTTAAATAGGTCTCTTATCACAATAGATCAGTTATATTACCATATATAGGTTGTACAGACAGATCTATCAATGATTTTATGAAAATATTATAATTAAATTAAACCAATTAGTTCACAACCATATATATATGCATTGATACATAGGTACAGTAGAATAGCACGTGGGAGTGTTATGATTGGATATGATTATCACCAATAGTTATGCATGTTTGTACCTCCTCTCACATTCTCATACACCCTGCGACAATCCATTTCAATGATGCTTTCCCAATGATATCATTCCATTCATATTAATATATATTTACATACATGCATTTATGTACCAACTCTTCCTACAAAAACTATGCTGCTAATAATAGCAGCCAACCATCTTTCAGTGTCAATTTTTTGTCCAATATCAAATCATCTTTTTCTAACTCTCTCCTCCGGGATATCCTCTCCAGCACTGATGACTGTCATCAAAATTCCAAGGAGAGTAATAAAGAGCCCACCAATGGCAATAGAGAGGATAGGATATTATCTCGTTCCCGACGTAATAGTCTGAGAGATAAACACACTGAGGATGATGCAGAAAGCGACGTCATAAGTGATCTAAAACCAATGGAGGCTCTTACAATCAACACGTATATATCTCCCTCTTTCCCATATATGGCATACTATTTCCCTTTTTTTGGAATATACATGGTAGCCAATCTATATGACTATTGGTTTATATTTTTATTGCATGCCTTTTTATTCATACTTAAATTTTATTTTCTATTTATTTCTTTTATATTCCCTTTTAAAAATTAAAAATTATAAAGTTACTATCTCACTGGTAACGCTTGGTCTTGAGGCATTTGCATACATTGCAGTTTATATGATTGGATATTAGTATACACACATACATACATACTATCCTACTATCCTACTACCATACTATCCTACACATATATACACATAACCATGCATTCACTTATACCTCCTGTTTATCCTCCTTCATAATCCAATCCTAAATCTCAACTATAATTACGTTAATTACCCCCAACCAATTACATCCTCTCTACCCATGTTACATGACATGGCTCATTTCTCTAGTTTATTCCTCTTCCTAATCCAATCCTAAACCCTAACTCTAATTACACTAATTACACTAACCTATCATATCCCATCTAGGCCATGTCATGTAATGTGGCTCATCTCTCCGGACGAGGTCAGCCTCCTAATGGAACAGGAAACTATACTACACAACACTTTGTTGCTATGGGAGACTCAGGCTAAAATTCATTATCCAATTGTAGCACAGTTTAATCCCACTGTTGTTGTATGTTCTTCCTCTCTTTTTTTTCTTTTTCCCTTTTGTTTCATTATATATATGTAATATATAGGCGTACGGGCTACAGGGTCAAGTACAAGTGAATATATGTATATATGTGTATGTAGATACGCTTCTACAAACATTACTTATTGGGCACAATATGCCTATACCTATATATATACACATACATATACATATACATATACATATACCAAATAGGTAATTATATCCTTATATAAATATGATCATATTATAAGCTGAGAGAGATTGCATAGGTGCATTCCTAGATTAACCAAACCTACCAATGACACAGCGCGATCAAGATTCCACCACCCGATCATCTTTCATGCCTTCTATTGATAAATATTTATTTTTTACACACGGGGCTAAGCCATTCAGAGAGTGCCAAGAAAATGGAAACTGCTTAGTGTTGGTTACTAATTTGTTAAGTAAGATAGGTTTATTTTGATGTCTGGCTCGTGTGGTTGGTTGGTAGGATTTAGGGTTGATTGGATTGGTTTTTACGTTTTATTGGGTGGATAGGCATATATGGAGCTATACATACATACATACATATATACATACATATATACATACATACATAAATATATACAGACATACATATATACATATATACATATATACATATATACATACATACATACATACATACATAGATACATAGATACATAGATACATATATATATATATACTAACAAACACTTCTACTTACAGATAAAAGGATGACCCGTTTATACACAGCACGATTAATAGGAGAGAGAGAGTATCCCAAAGATATGCAAGTAGGAGAGATCACTGGAAAGTGGGCTGTCAGGGTCCTTTATGGGGCAAATCCTACAGACGAGATTACTGATAAATTAGTTGATATGTTTACAATGGTAAGGATATTATAGGATAGTATAGGATAGGGTTTACTACAGTTAAACATAAGACTGACTAATAATTTCCATATACTCAGACACATAACCCGAGCGACAACAAATCACGTCCTCTCTATCAACCTAATTATCCTATGCCTTTTCCTAACCCCTCTGAGATTATGTCCAGTTTCTTCCCAAGAAAAACAGACGTAGCTTTGGAAAAAGAACTCACTGATTGTATGTTATTATGTTATGTAGTTAGTGTTGGTTTTAGTGTTGTTGTTTGTTTTATTGTTGTTTGTTGGTATTTAATATTTTAATCTCTTTTTCTCTTTTTTTTTTTTTTTTTTTGGTTTTTATTATTATTATTATTATGGTGACCAGTTATAGTTCTATATTAATTGGATAAATATCCCACACAATCATTTGTCATCTTCCTTTCATGTGCACCAATTATACTCTTTCATTTCTTTCTCGTCCAACCACAATTTATACTCATCTTTTTTGGTTAACTAACAAGGTATGTGAGCACTGGTATATGTCATTACATAATGTAGCATACTACCATATATAGGAATAAAGTAATCTACAGGATTGCACATTTTTACCCAATTTAGAGTAAAGCAATCCTGAACTGAACTATATTTATATTTAGAAACAAGTCATACTTCTATATATGGTTAATATTTCTATATATGGTTATAGGTATATGTCGTCACACCTCAACTCTGTCTTCTTTTATTTTCTCTTTTTCATTCATTTACTATATACAAATAAACATATATATGTGTGTTATTTACCAATTATATCTCTCTCTTCCTCTCCCGCTCTCTCCTCTCTACCTATTATAACCACAGTATGTTTTTGCTCGGTAAATATCGTAAAACTGAGCTCTCTTGGTGACGTCGAATCCAACACCCTAGTGGGTGATGGTACCTTTGGCCGTGTACTGGCAATGGCTGATCCCGGATTGGTCCTTAAAGTGTTTAAACCTTTATGCAGTCGAGAGTCTCGAATCAATGAGATTGTGTGTATAAGGTATTTACATAGAGAAAGACATAGTAGAAAGTATACTAGAGTATAAATGAGTCATATATATATATATATATATATATATATATGCATATCAAATATTCGTAGCTTTGTATCTTATTATATTTATAAGTAGGTTTCTAATTAAAGTATTCTATGTTTTTTAAAAATAAAGTTTTATTGAGGCCAGAGTAAGAATATAAAGAATTTCAGATTGGCACGTTTGTAGAGACGGTTTTTATCAGGAGAGTTTATTACACTGTATACTATATACTATATACTATACACTATATATTATACACTATATACTATACACTATATACTATATA
>NAOQ01000062.1:136201-192351 GCA_002751075.1 Ichthyophonus hoferi | reverse complement strand
TTTTTTTTTTTTTTTTTTTTTTTTTTTTTTTCTAAAAAAAAAAAAAAAATTGCGACAGATACGATAATTATGCTGGAACCCGTGCTTCCTGTTATGTCCCCTTTTTAATTGTACTGGTACATAATTTATAGTCAAACTTCTCCGTACACAATATTTTTTGTGGTTGGTACTCCAAAAGGATGAAAATAATATTATAATTGCTCGATATATTTGGGTTAATAATTTAGTAACTGTTTAGATGAGGTCAGTATGCCAAGAAAATAATAATTGGGGGCGGGTGGGGCTTTGCAATTGTGTAGTTAGACAGTTTCACGGCAGTTTCTAATTTAATTGTTCAAGATCTAGAATTTAAATCATAATTGAAACTATTAATCATGGATTTTTTTATGGGAATTAATTAAACCGAGTTGAGAGGTGATAGGGAGGAGGCGGTGGCCGTCTATTTTAGACATTAGGAATTCGATATGTCCCCAATCTACACAAAACAAAGCAGCACTTTATGTTTGGCTTATAGCAATGGTTTAGTAATTATTATTTTATGTCAATAAAGTTGGGGTCCATATTTTTATGTGAAATCCCCATAAACTAGTTACATTCTTATAACTGATCAATAGCCAATGGCAATGGCTTAGGAACAATACACATCAAATTTAATTTGGATATCATCAGTGTGGGAAAAATATATTTCGCATGTTATTATTTGTCTTTAATCATGGATTGTTGCTCTTTTTTGTACATTTACGTGTAAATAATGTAACTCCAATCGTTTTTTATTTTATTTTAATGGTTTCGAATACACAATGAAATTAGAAGTCATGGTATTATAAAAATTATTGTGGAATGTATTACATAAACGCACTTATTGGTGCCACTTTAAAAGTGTGTTCGTGAAGCTATTAATAGATTAGGATAGTTTCCAACTTCATGTGCACGTGTGTATAAAGTTTCTTTTTCAGTTTCCCTAGAGAAAGATGCCACAGAAGTGTTCCAGTGCAACAATATTATTAAATTTCTTTTTTAATCACAAAAATTATTTTATATTTAATTGTTTTTTATTTGGCATTTTGTTAAATAAAACGGTTAGGCATTGTAAGATGATAGAACTAGACGAGGTCCCGTCAAAATGCAACTCTTCAAAATAAACCAAAGCATGTGCCAATCAAACACATTAATGCTCGTTACACCTATCATCTTATGGGAATTAAGCGTGCATCCCTATAATGATTTATAATGTGTTAATTGTCAGATCGGATGGGGAGATTACATAGATAGTCCTATATAGGGTGTGTATAATACTCTTATATCATAAATAGCTAAATAAATGCCGCAACACTCTAATATTGAAATATGTATTCCAAATACCAAAGTATATTGTGTGTATGGAGTCACTTGATAGTTTTGTCACAAGGTTAGGGGGACAGTATGCGTGTCAAGATCTAATCTAGCCAATCATATTTAGAATGCTTTCTCTATATGAAGATCAAGATTCTCATTTAAAACGTGGCATGTGAAGGTCACACTACGCTGATGCGAATAAATATTTTGGGAATAGTGTTTTTTTCTTTTCTTTTCCTTTTCTTTTCCTTTTCTTCAAGTATTTCTTTGCTATTCTATTACGCTTTATGCAAATAATATCATCATGGGACGTAAAAAAAGTTCCTGGAGCCGGACAGCTCAAGGCAAGTCGGGGGTAGTCACAAAAGAAAGTAAAATAGAGTCCGATTTTGACTCCTTAACGATGGCAGAGGGACAATTAGAAGCCTCAAGCCACAAAACTACATTATGCGAAGGCGAAGGTGTGAATGGAGCATTAATGCCAAAGAAGCTTGATTTTTCACAAGAGAACAATGTAAACGGCCACCTCACAACTGGTGTTAATGCTGAACAAGAGCAAGGACACGAGCCGGGTCAACATCAGGTACTATCGCACAAGAATAGCTTGGATGGAGTGGATGGACCGATAGACAGTGATAGCTCTAACCAGACTGCTGAAGAACAGGAAGAATTTGAGGTAGATACGGTGCTTGAAAAAAGAATGACTACAACGATAACAGAACCTACATTAGTACCCTCAGGACCTGCAGATACCACGGTCACACCCTGTCCATCACCATCTACAGTGAAAGGGGAAGGTGAAGGTGAAAGTGATGAAAAGAACAATCTTCATTTGAATATAAGCGCATCGGTGGTAAAAGAATTTGAAGAGAAAACAGCTTCTAAGTTGGAAGATTTGACAACTGATTCAAAAAATGCGTTAAATACAACGGAGGAAGAGACTGAGACAAATTCTCTTAGTAAATCCGACATACTAAATAGTAAACAAGGTATGCATATATGCATAGATATATATGTATGTGTATATACAATAACTACTGTTCTGTTTTAGTGTCGTATATTCTTCTTGCTATGAATTTTTCTCTTATAATTATTATTGTTTTTCTTTGTATGCTTCACTCCAGCTATCCCCTTCTACCTATCATCCTCTGTGTGTGTGTGCGTATGTGTTGACAACACATTCTATCACTCACGCCCTGGTTGCCGGTCCCCAATTCTTTTATTTCTTTGTATCCCCCCTCTCCAATTTTATATTTACTCACTGTCCTAATCATATACATCCATTTCCATACTTAATTATTCTTATACCAACCCCCAAATTATTTTTATTATTAGTTATCGATGCCAACAAATTCCTGCCAATTAACTCAAAAAGATTTTTTTATGTAGTAGCAAAACAAAAAGTAGTAAGAATATTGTGTTATGTTACGTTATATTATGCTATACTATGTTTGCTTCTAACATTATTTTTAATGGATATATTTTCAACACTCTCCTGCATATATTAGCTTGCGTGATAGGAATGCAATTAGGAAACCAAATCAATAAGCGTATATATAGCTATTCTACTTGCATATATGTATATGATGGTGGAATATTAAGATGATCAAGTGATATATCTATCTATACTTACTAAATGTATATCATAAAACATGCTGCGACTATACTCTATAATGTCATACATATATACACAACATTGACAATTTATTTATTACATACTTTACTACACCATTTGCCTTTACCTTATGCATACATATGTTTACTCACTATTGTATTTGTGATTGACACCTGTATCAACGACCATAACTATCACCTCTCCTACCCTATATTACCCTATCACCATTTTTGCTTTATCTATCTATATTTATATTATGTAACCATTCAAGATGTTTCCATACACTGTCCCTCCATCTACCTTGAATATTGGTACTGTCTTAAATGCAATAAGCTATCTAATAATACTATTTCCCAGCTATACCTACGTTATAGATGATCTAGAATCTGTTCATACCTCTATCATAACTATACACTATTCAAGACAGTACCTCTTTGCAACATACTCTTGTAAATGCATATCATATTAGCCCGAATCATCTTCTTCCCCACATACCTCCTCACCCATTTCCCTACAGATTCACCATCAGTACAATCTTCAACCCCAATAACCAGTAAGGATACCTCACCTGAGAAAGATTCTTTTGGCTCCGACCTAGCAACCAAACCAAGCCTATTGGCCTGGCTATTCTGGGTTATATTTACACTCCCTCTCTCTATCACACTCTTATTTGCTAAATGTCTTACCCTGTTCATCGTATTCCTATGGTCCCCCATTCTCTTTCCTACCTTCTATGTTCTCAAGGCGTTAGGATTACATTCTTATCTTAGTATACGACAGTGTGTATGGTGTTTCTTAACTGGCCAGACCAATTAGCATGATAACAGACCAATAGCATAGCCTTTGTCTACTAGTAAAGACAGGAGTAGGGATGGGGTAGTAGGGTATTGGTTAAGGTTTAACTTTATGTTGATTTTTAAAATACCAATACTAGGTTGATGTAGTGTTGTTTAGTGAACATTGTCTTGGTTGTATATATATAACCTGTTTTATTTCTCGTATTAAACATAATTTTCAGAATATACTTTGCTAACATCTGATATTAATATGATTAACATGTTAATGTATAGTTTAAGCATGTTTTGTAGTGGTGGTAATAGTAATAGTAATAATAATAAAAGATGGACATAGTATTAGACCGTGTATGAGTATGTGTAGAATACGCCTAGACCAACAATATTACTATTAATAGAGGGATCTAACTGGAGATTAAGATGTTCAACAGGGTAATACTAGACACATTTAAGGTTATAGCTTGATAAAAACGATGTTTGGATTGGTCTATTTAAATTTCATACAAGTAGTTCAAATTGCAGTGCATAATACACAACATATATTGGGCTATAGCTCTATGCAACCAATAAAATTAATTGGAATAAAACAAGGAAGTATGTATGCTATAATGCGATAAAAACATCATTTGGGCATAGGATCCAGTCACGTTTGTCTACGATTACAAGGTATATATGATTAAGACGCAAATAACTAGATAGAGGATGTTAAGGACAGCGGCAGTTATTTTGCATCAATGGTAGAGCTACTATAAATCTATGTTATGTATAAGTAAACGTCTAATTAATCTAGCAATTGATTAGAATTAGAAAGGCTTTTAAGGAATTATGTGTCTTTATTTTATTTATTTAGATAATTTTTATGAACCATTCCCTCATCAGTGAGGGTTTTCATGAAGCATGCAGTATACAGTCTATCTAGGTTACATTATTTCGTTCCGGAACCATCTACCTTCTTATCTATTTTATTATCAAAACCCTAGTTTATGTAATACAAGTTTCTAATTGTAGTTTATCTTTCGATAGTGATAGTAACACTCAGTAGTCGATAATAGTAGATTTTAACAGTGAGATAGTACACATCTGCGTATAAACCAAGGTGATTAATCTACTCTCCTGTCCTTAGCGAGAAAACACTAAAAAAACAATTGAAATAATCACCCTAGGACATATGCTGATGATTTCTATCACAAAACAGGGCGGTAGCAATAAAGCTATAGGTAATAATATAGTGCTAACCTACTATAAAACACAAAGGGGGTATATAACAACAATGATTAACAATTAAGATTAGATGTGGTTTCATTTTGCTGGCTTTTTCAGTTGTTCAAATAAAAGATGTTGGTAGTCGGTTGAGGAGCCGAATAACTGTAGGGTATAGTTGCGTGCCTGTGTTAGGAGATAGTTCTTGTCCACCTTCATTACCTCTGAATGAAAGAATGGGCACAGTTAGATGGATTGGTACACCTATTATTAGTGATAGGGAAGGGTGTAGGGTACTAATAGCTTACAGTTCAGGTATACTTAAAGCTGTCTATAACATGGGTGCAGGATGGTGTATGAGAGGAGGAGGGGGAAGAGCGGGAGAGAGACTAAGAGAGTGTGTACATGCCTTTGACCAGTACAATATCCTCGTTTTCTATTTATATTCACAATACCGACATGTCTTGGCATGACAATGCATGTATTCACTAATCATTATTCAAATTCATAACAAAACCTTAATAAGGAACCCAAGCCTATTATGAATGGAAAGGAATGTGTTGCCAAGGCATTATACATAGAGATAAACAGGCTGTCAAAACCTACCCTCAAAAGCTCTTACTAGGGGGTCACAAAAGTCCCATATCCCAGCCAGTTGGATCACTACAGCCATAAGAGCAACATAGACTGCCACCCAGCACATAGCCTTGACCACACCAAAGAAGGCACGAAGGAGAGCCAAACATATCTGAAAAGACATGTTTGTTATATCAGAACAGAAAAAAACTAAAAAATGTATGCGACATAGACTTCGTAGAGTGTATAGGGTGGATTTATAAGCAACTGGCTTCTTTCCTTGAGTGGAATTAATTTATAGTGCAGCCCTAGGTAATAGATATATTTGGTGGTGGCTATTTCCGCACGTTAATCCAATGGTAATAATATGTTAATACTATGTATATGTACACAAAGACTTGGTCGAAAATTGCGCACTAGTTGGCTTTGTTAGCATTCTACCTACATCAATATAAAACCAGTGATATATATAGATAACTTTACAGACTAGTAGAGTTGGTGTTCAAGAACTGTTTCAGGAGCATGTATTTTCCCAGAAAAACAGTGTAGAGTGCATATAGTATAAGTGTAAGTTTTAGGGAAGGGAGGGGGAGAGAGAAAAAGAGTATATATATATATGAAACCTCTATTTCCTAAAGCCTTCCCACCTGCTTTCCCGCCAATAACAGTACAACCCCCTAAAAATACCGTGAGATTTTCTATCATTCCCCTATTTATTTTTTTGAAGTATTCTTTGTAGCTGCTATGTTGATATATATTATTTAAAGAAAAAGAACAAAAAAATAAAAGAAATAACAAATACTACCCATATTCTAGAACACCATAACCACAAAGGCCCTACGCCACATAACTAGATACCTCATGTTCATATCAATATTACAACAATAAGAAACCTCCTAAGGAGGGCGAGTTTTGTACAAAAGAAAAGAAATAAATGATACTAGAAAGAAACAAAACAAAACATTATGACTGAAGAAATTTCTATAAAAGCGCCTAGAAGGACAAGCAATAATAATAATTATACTACTAATATTAATTCTAATAACAATAACAATTAACAGCTAACCTGCGTAGAAAGAAAGATTGCTATGAGCAGGGCTAGAATCCTCGCTGGGTCCACGTCAGAACCCGCCATAATATTTTCATACATACTAACAAAGATTGCTCAATACAGAATAGTAATATATTATATATATATATATGTATCTGTATCTGTATATTATAGAGTTGGTTGTCTAGATTGTTGATAACGTAAAAGATAATCGAATTATCTAACGGGTAATATGATTTTAAATTGAATGACCGATATATTAATTGATTTAAACTGAATAGATTTTGTATGTATTATTTTATTGGCCTATTATCAACCGTCTTAGTTCTTTGTTATTCGCGATTAATTGCGATCGAACTGTTAATCTAATCTTAGATTACAACAAAGTAAAAGTGAATACATACAATACGTATATGTATAATCAACGTAATAATATATATATCAATATATAAAGTATTTATGTAGAATACATAACTATTACTAGGGTTGAACGCGGATTTCAGTTCTATATCACCATTAAATAAAAATATATTTCAGAAAGTAGACCAGACACTACAGAAAAATGGTATATAAATATATATATATACTTCATACCATGCATACATACACACACTACACACACTAGAGAGAGTTGACAGTGCATTATTATTGAAGTTTTTAAGTTTTATTAATCTCATCAACTTTTTGTTTCTCCCCATGAGTTTCTATCTCCACCTCTATCCTTCTTTTTTTTCTCATCTTTCTTTATACAAAAATATTTATACAGATGCATTACTCCCGTATCTCCTACTGTCTTACTACCTTCTTCCTCTCACTTTATATATATTCATCTACCTACCTACCTACTTATCTATCTATATTGCTTATGTATGTATTTAATTACATGAATTAGAGGTATCTGTAGGTAATGGTAGTGTAAACACCTACCTGCTTATCTTTTTTATTTTACATGTTATAGACTGTTATTCTCTATTTGCCTATCTATCTACCTATGATATATATATATATATATATTCCTTGCTATTTATTTCTCTTTCTCTTTTCACAGTCTTTCATAACCCCTAGTACACATACCGTTAAACGCACACATATATTGCATTATATTTATATATTTCACATTCTTTAATCTATAGCACCTTACATATAGCATAATAAGCCTCTGTTAATTTTTAAGAAAGAGTTTGAAGAAATAGGGTACATTATTAAATATAATATATAATAAGATAATACTATAATACTAAAATGAAAAACACATCAAAACGATGTAAAGCATAAAAAAAAACCAATTATTTAAACTTGTATATAATATAATGTAATACTGTAAGTACCACACCAAAGCTTTATAAAATGGGGTTTTCACTTGCAGGATTACCGTATTATTACCATGGGTTTACTCTATTTTATAGTAGTTAATTTTTCTGGGCTAGCGGTAGTAATAGTCACTTGATCTGATCTGTTTTAAGGCTCGGTTTTGTGTTAGAGGTTCTGTAGAAGACCTATATACCAACTCTCTAGGTAACTGGCTGTCGTAATTATACCTCTGTTCTACAGTATTACTATAGTATTACCATCTATGCTATTACACTCCTTATAGCTGGCAGTATTTTGTTCTTACTCTTGCTTTTTTCTTCTTTTTTTTTCTGTTTTTCTTTCTTTATATATAGATATATAGATTCTTACACCTACTGTAACACTTGTATATTTTAATTTCTGTTGGAAAGTTTAAAATTAAATTATTATGCACGTAGAAAAATGCTATTGGCTATATAATTATAATTGTAGATAATAACTGGCTATGATGTGAATCTAGCAATAGTTCCTTGACACTAAAAACGAAAGTATAGTAATAAAATAATATATATATTTGTGTATATATCTACTATGTTACCCATTCTGATACATCATCCTGTGTATTTTAATTGGTTGTTACCATGGTTACAGGTTGTGGTTGTAAGCATTAAGGTCGGGTAGTAACAGGACCATTCTCTCATAGCAACAACCACCACTAATGGCTAGTATGGACCGCATATCACAGCTACAGGAAAGAATGGAGTTGGTAGGTGGGAGGGAATGGTTGCATTATTGTATTGTGTTGTACGGTATAGTATAAGAGTATCGTATCGTATCGTATAGTATAGTATAATATAGTATGATATGGTATGGTATGATATAGTATAGTATTGTATAGCATTGTATAGTGTAGTATAGTATAATATAGTATAGTATAATATAATATAATGTAATATAGTACAGTATAATATAATATCGTATAGTATTGTATTATGTTATGTTGTATTGTATTATATTGTACTGTATTGTATTAATATTGGGTGTATTATTCTAGGTTATATTAGTTAATATTTTTGTTTTTTGTGGCTGTTACATTGCTAAGACAACCTATTACACACAGTATCCCAGCCTATATATCAGCTATTCTCGTTCTTTTTTTTAAGTGTAGTGTAGTCGTTATGTGAGCCAATGGTATTGCATATAAATAATAGATTCCAGTAACCTAAAGCAGATTAAGTTAATCTGAAGCTACAATAAAGCGATATTATATTAAACACACAATGATTATATATATAGAAGAGGTGAGAGGAGAAGGAGAGTTAAAGCAAGCCCTGGGCTGTGTACTAATAACATATTGGGTGGCCGCCAGAGCTAATCTATCTGTGGTTTTAACTAACTCTGTCCTATATCCCTCCCTTCTCCCTAGTTAAGCTCCAGCTTCTATGAGAGTATAGGAATGCTTCAGGCCTATGCGGTACCGAAACAACTCCCTGGATATGAGTTAAATCGTACGCTCCTTCTCCTCTCCCACCCTTCTCTCTCGGTCCATTTTTACTATTTCACTCTATTCTTACTCTCTTACAGAACGTATACATATCGACTTGTACAACAATTTCCCTGTCGTTCTATTACATATATAGTTGAGTTTTTTCTATATGGTAGGGGATTCTTGTTTTTTTTTAAATTTTCTTATGTCATTGCATTTTATCTGTGTTCGTTGATTGATTAATTTATCTCTCTGTGTTTGATTGGTGTTTCTATGGTTACATCACTTGCCATCCCATCTACCTATTCTTTTCCTTCCATTCATCAACTCGTTGTGATGTCATTCTGCCATACCTTACAATGGTAATTATGACTATAGACGATAGTATATAGTTACTACTATAAAGTATAGTTTATAGTATAGAATGGTTCAGTCATATAAAACTTAACAAGATACGTATAGGATTAGTATATAGCAGAATACTGTTGGGCAACATATACCAATCATATACCATTTGTACTATAGATCAGTTCTTGATATATATTTATGTATGTTATATAATTAAATATTCCTTTTATGGAAGATGTATTAATGGTCTAGCACAATAAATTATTATTATTATTTATGTTTATGCTTATTCACGTTGATTGATATCTTATTCCAATCATTATGGTTTTTTTAAAAAATAAACTATGAATATGACTGGTCTTCCGTGTTTCCTACTGAACTATTAACCAATCAATAGTCTCTATAGAGAGATTAGTATGAAAGGTGTAAAACTAGTATACTCACGTAATATAAAATTATAATACTACCATACTACCATACAATTTAAATTATAACACTGCCATACTATCATACTATTGATCAACTCAGAAATATACCCTGCCAATGAAGGGCCAAAAATATAACTAACCAATCGAATTACAGTTCCCTTCCCAGAACCTCCACCTCCACCAGTATCAGGCTTGCCGCGTAGGTTAACCTTCCTGATTTTCTACCAATTATTCACACATCTATATACGTTTATTACCAGTAATTGTCATATTTATACATATCTTTATATAATGCGTTATAATTTATTTTAATATATAATATTATGTTTTATTGGATTGAATTGAGTTTTGTCTTTGGTTTGTTATATTGTTTAGTGTCATATTATGCTATGTTATATTATATTATATTATATTATATTGTATTCTATTACATTATATTGTTTTCTATTACATTATGTTGTATTCTATTACATTATATTGTATTCTATTGTATTAGGTTAGGCTATACTAACAAGTTTTCCTTCTTTCACCGTCGCTGTAACTATGACCTGTGCCTATTTACTATATACGTACAAGTCTATATCATTAATAGAGGTGTTTTTCCTATTTGTGTCATATGATCTGTCACAATCCAACTACCTATATAATGCATAAAATTAATGTGAGGCTATAATTGGTCTGCTTATATGTGATAATGTGCCCAGAGTGTAGGATATTAACAGCATCCGCCTTTGTTACACGTGTACTCATATATCTATTAATGTATGCGTACATGCATACGACTATACTATCATACTATCATACTATCCTACATGCAGCGGTTGAACACTATGCCAAACAGATAGTAAACGTAGCCCGAGATACTATCATTCTGGTTGACTCTCTGCCCTCTATTGAATCCACCGCGGACCAACAGGTAACGCCAATCTGATTTGATATAGGCGCACCACTTTATTCTCTCATGTTTTAGTGTATCTATTTTATCTGTGTTGACTTTCGTGTTTATATATATATATATATAATGTTATATTTAAAATTAAGAACACATTTAAATTAAAATGTTATTAATATATCAAAACTTTAGGTTTATTTGATAGCGTGTTTGATTAAACTAGAAAAAAAAAACCATTACATGATAAAGGCCTTCAGTGTTTGTTTTATTTGACTTCTGATATTATCTGACTTAGAAATAAGTAGTATAGGTTAGATGGAAGGAGGGTGTATGTGTTTAGAGGTATACACCTACCGGCAGGCCCTATATCCCTATTGTAATATCATAATATTTCTATACTCTACCTTATTGCTTATTAGTAACATATATTACATCTCTCTACTATGTCTTATTAACTAAGCCCTTATTACACATCTCTCCCTTGTGGGATTACTGAATTTTAATTGACTAATAAAAGATAAGCTGGCTTATAATATGTGTACCTACCTCTTACCCATGATAATTCAATTAAAAAGTGCTGATCAATTGAATAATCTTGTTATAATTAACATTAACATGTTCTATTTATAGCTACAAGATTTAGAGGCTTTGGGATTGGCCAATGAAGCTGCTGCAAAAATGTTGCAAGATTCCATCAATCGAGGAGGTGAGTTGATCCTTGGGACCAATAGGATTTGGGTTTTTAATTATACCTTGGTCTTTTCTGCAGACTGCATTTTTTTTTTCTCTCTCTCTGTCTTCCTTGTCTGTCCTACCCACCACCAACTAATACTGTTTAGATCCTTCTTATTCCATCGTCACTGGCACCAGCTAATCCTGCTATTTTTCTACATACTTTATACATATATGATATGCATTATATGTACATATATATATCTTATGCACTTATCAACACTAACTATCCTCCCACAACAGAAGAACAACTGCGCCAGGTCAGAGAGGCACTCCGGGAATTATCAGACTGTATTACCACTGAGGCCTTGGACCCCACCGCCCCGCCTGAGGAAGACTCTTAATCTGCCAATTGATCTATTCTTTTAATGGTTTTTAACTACTTCAAAAATATTTAAAAATTTAAAAACGTATATTTACCTTCGTTCATTAGCTTGCTATCAATGTAATGTAGTTAGTTCTTTTCCAAAAACGAATGTAGGACAGACGGAAATTACGTTGCGATATAAACTGCATTATACATAAACATTTACAAGAAAGGGCATTTACCCTAATAAAAAACTTGTACGTGACGTCATACAATAAATAATGTATTGAGTATGAAGCAATCAAGGTATATTGACACTAGTTAATAATAGCCTGCGGTAAAAACATATATCTTACTATACCAGTGTATGTATATGTGCATGTATAGGTAGGTAGGTAGGTATGCGCGTATCTATGTGTGCATCTACGTACGTATGTACGTATTTATGTATGTACATATGTTATGATAAAATAAAATTGTTTAGCCGAAACATACATGGTGTTCTAATATCAATATGTGAAAGCAGCACGCTAATATTAAGTGGTCAGATTCATCACGATCGATGTCTTTATATAATAAAGTCCAGGATACTATGGCCTACATGGCTTCCAGGATTATATATTTTGTTGATATAATATATATTTTGTTATTGTTATTTTATTATTTTGATTACATTCGTACGATTTTTTTAATGTAAACGTTGCATTGATAGATTTGCACCATCCATAGCTTTTACTACAATGATTAACATATAGCCAATAATTTGGTGCAGATTTATTCCCACAATAGATTAATAGTATTACCAGATTAAATTTTAATTAAATAATGTCACTGGCTATTGACAATAAATATAATATATCTTTTTAATGCATAGAAGATGTATGCTTTACATCATTAAGAACTGAGTAAACCTTGCTGAATTATCTGGGTGTGAGGTGCATAAAAGATGACATCTATAATGACTTGTGACACTGTCCCCGCAATGCATTTCAAATAAATAGTAATGAAATATACATTTACGTTAATGAGCCAGTAAGATTCAAATTCTGTTTTCTGGTTATACTGAACAATGCACTTTTTGTTTTATTTAATTTTTGGCTCGCAACAGCGGCTCTCATTTATAATGAAAAAGACAATAACTAACTATATATGAAGTCAACATCATCCTTGTTAAAATATATTATAATTCAGTTTATGCTTTGCCCAGCCTGTTTTAAAAAGGAGAATAAACTTTTAACCCTGGGTTATGAGAATAGATATAGGTATGATACAAGACCCACTATCAATACTGATGCCAAAATGAAATCATTGTAGTCGCGTTTTTCTATTAAGAGCATGTGATAATTAGTTATTGAATTAAATAAACATATTGTGTGAAATTGGTAAAGTATCATTTAGGAATAAAGTAAGATGAAGTCAGGGTCGATAAAAATAAAAGAAATTCAATAGCGCTCCTGATTAACAATATACATTAAAATATAAACAATAGCACCTATTGATCAGCTTTTAATAAACAGATTATATTAGAGGAGGAAGAATCATGCTAGATATTATGAGAAGCATTAATATAGATCCAAGGTCCCACAATAGCTAGCTGTCATAGTAGTATCCTATTGAATTGAAGTTTTTTTAGCATGAGAAATGAGGAAACAAAAGATAATGTTGATTTACCAGCTATTACTTAAACTCAAGTATTCCTATTAAGTGATACCTCAGAAATAGTTGGAACATGCGCAATATGTTAAAATTATTTCTTATTTATTTCTTTTCTGTTATTAATCAACCAGTAGAGATTATCTATCAAGCCAACGTAGTAATGATATCAAATTGAGATAAATTCCTGTATGCCATCTTACATATCCAGTTTAAGACAAATTTTTGTCGCACCGCATCACATGTATTTAGAAAAGCATAAATTAACCACAATGTGGTTGAGACGAGGCTTCCAGTTTTTTATATACTATAACCTGTCACCTGATTTGCGTCATTGTCAGGATAATGGCTTAAAATTAGAGCCGGGTGTATTTACTACCTTGTACTTTGCCCATTTCTACAATTATCATAAAAAGTTTATCTTGGTCTTGTTTTATTATCATATATGTTTTTACATTGTACACTCTCCTAGACATACTGCCACTGATAAGGATATTTCCACAACTTCAATAATCATAAACAATCAGATTGTCGTTGTGTCTGCCATAACGTCAAGATGAATATTAATAAATACATATATGCCTACATACTATCATATATATACATATATATCGTACTCGCCTATTCAGTAAAGAGTGTATATATATGGTCAATGTAGTAGCTAGAGTATAATTAAGTTATCAAAGGAAATTTAAAAGATCTTTATGATATCTTTATAATATTTAGTGGAAATCCTTAATTAATTAATTATTTTTTATGAAGTATTAATTGTTATAGTATATATATATATATGGAAATATAGCTCACTAATCACATATTTATCCTCAATTGACAGCCTGGGAAAGATAAAAATTACAAGGCTAATTTAATTGGGTAGTTATATAAAGATATTCAATTGGTCAAATATAATTTCCCATTATAATCAAACACGATTAACCAAAATCAATCACGATTGATAGTAATCGCACCGATTAAACTTGTGCACGTGCTACCAGTTGATCTATGGAGAGCCTCCACATGTACTACGTATAATAAGTCACGTATTTTAGCTGCCATCTTGTTATACTTATATCCTACCCTGGTTTCTCTCTTTCCTTATATTATATATTATACTCTATATAGTATATTGTTATTATGGTTGTTAAATCAGGAAAGAGACAAAGGGGGGATGTTGTGGCACCCGTAGAGGAGGAGAAGGAGGAAGAGACTCTGCCTAATGTTGTTCAGATAGAAGATGAAGGGAAAGATGATACGGATAGTGAGTTGAGTGAATACAGTGGACTAGAAGATGAGGACGAGGAGGAGGCGGATATACAGGCTGCTATAGAGGGGGAGGAAGAGGAGGGAGAAGGGGAGGAGGTAGAGATTGTGAGTGGAGAGGAGGAGGAGGGAGAGGGTGAGGAGGAGGAGGAAGTAGAAGAGGGTGAGGAGGAGGAAGAGGAGGGTGAGGAAGAGGAGGAGGAGGAGGAAGAGGAGGAGGAGGAGCCTAAGAAACAAAGCAACCGAGCCATGTTTGAAAGGTGTGCCTTTATTTCCTGTAGCCAATCTGACAAAACTTATTATTCCAACTGTGCTTGTCTATTTCCTACCTAGGTATATATAAGTAATATAACCATTTCAATCTCTCATGTCATTCATTTAGCTATACGTACTTATTTGGAACTAGATACACTATACAATAGGAGCATCTTTTATGGTTTATACATCTATAGACCTGTATCACGAAGGTACAATACATAATATGCTTATTACTTACACTCATACACATGCCTATCCATGAAAAAAAAAAAAAAACACGGTTGACCCCACACTTACTAATGTCTCTTGATCTTATTTTAGTTTAAGAAAAACATATGATGCCTCTGAAAGTGATGAGGATTCCGAAGATGAGGTAAGGGGATAACTTTGTAACTGTCTAATTGGCTATGATTGTCACTGTTATTATGGGGATGGAAGGGGAAGGTGTGGTGTTATGGGGAGTGTGATTGGAGGTAGATGGAAGAGGGAAAAAGAGAATTATAATGTTGTACAGACACATTGGTGGGAGGTAGGAGTGTGCTTTATTTAAATGTGGTAATGGTATTATTAATTATCATTCCCATTTATACATGATCATATATGTTGCAGGGGCTGACTCCCCTGACACAATCTCACTCCTTATTGGCCACTTATGCATGACAAATAAATAGAGTTACCATTATCTTTATTTTAATTGCTATAATATAACAATCTAATTTACATCCAATATTAAAATGCTAGAACATAATCTAAGGGGAGCAAAAATGCACATAAACATAAATTTTAATTTCCTTTATATTTATATTTCATTGGATCAGGCGGTGGGAAATACCATTGGAAATGTCCCCCTAGAGTGGTACAACGAGTTCCCCCATATTGGTTATGATTTAGATGGCCAGAAAATCATGCGACCAGCCAAGGGCGACGAATTAGATGAGTTTTTGTCTAAGATGGACAACCCAGACTACTGGTAAGATAGGGAGGTTTATTTTATAATTTTCTTCTAAATGTAATTTAAATTTTCATATTTTATGTCTTTTTTAATATATTTTACTGGTGTTTTGGGCTAGAGGGTTTGGTTTGTTATTGCCTATTATATGTGGTATATATGCTCGGTTTATTGCTAAAGTATGGTTTATAGTGGTTTTTTATTTGTTGAGGCTTGAGTAGTTGTGAAAGGGAAAATGTATCTGAGTAAAGTAATTGGTTATATATATAACTTGTTGCTAGGGTATTTTTCGTAGCTTGATCTGCCACCCATATTTACATCTCTCTATGCACACTCCCTGTTTATATTATCGTCATTCTCAATTTTTGTTTTGTGGAGAAATAGGATAATTATATATATATCTACATGCATATGGATATGACCCTGTACCCGTCCATCCCTTCCAGCACATAGATGACCATCCAATGCCTTGTATATACTACTGTATTTGGTTATAATACCTCTTTCTTTATTTCTCCCTCAAACTCTTTTTTCTTTTTCCTTGTCTCTTTCTCTCTCTCTCTCTCTTACATACCCATCATTCTCATGTTTTATTGTTTCAGGCGCACAGTGAAGGACTTTGTCAATGACAAGGATGTAGTGTTGACAGACAAGGAGGTAGATATGATCAGAAGAATCCAGGAAGGTGGATTAGCCTCCGCTCAGAGTGATCCATATGAGGTAAGCAACAGATTATGATATATAAACACACACTCATAGATGTTTGGTAATGGTAACAATAGATTAAGGTCTTTGTATTCACATTCCTTTCTATTACAAGATCTGTGATAAACCAATAGGATTAGACTTAGTGGAATGCATATATTGCTATTTATAACCACGGGAAAAATGTTATTATTGTTCTATTTTATTATTGTTTGACATGATTTTAATACCTTTTATTACCGTAACTAAAGTGCAAGAGTAAATAACTTAACCCAGCCCACTGTGTTCATTAGCTTACATATTTTGTACCTATGCCCACTCTCTATATACCTCCAATCCTCATGTTTTTCCCAGCCATTCCAAGATTTCTTTACTGGTACACCTGAAATCCATCCAATTGGAAATGAAGATGAGCCCAAGCGTCGATTCATTCCCTCTAAGTGGGAGCATAAGAGAGTGATGAAGATCGTCCGTGCTATTAGAAAGGGATGGATTAAGCCCAAGTATGCAGCATCTCTCTCTTTGTTACTATATATACATATAGCCAGGCCTATGTTCTTGCTACTGAGCTTTGTCTAGGGTGTGGTAATTGGGAGGGGTGAGCGTGTCTGTATGAATGTGATATACCGCGATTTAAAATATTAGTTTTGAGATTACTAGATATACTTCTTTTTTAATCTTTTGATCCGCCTGTTGGTACTCTTTGATTGGTTCTGTAGACTGGTTGTTTTCCCTTAGTTATATCTGTCTCTACTCGCAACTGTATGATGGTATGCATTTATATTTTTTCTCCATTTCCCTACATCTTTAGCCTGATAATTTATCTTTTATCAGCCCAAACATACCCACCCCACTGTATGTTTTATGGCCTTTAACTCAAACACACCATGGTGTATGTATATTCTCTCAAAACCTCTCCTTCCCCTTATTTCTTTTCTATGTTCTATTGCACTACCTATACTTCCATATCTCCTAACTGTAACTTACCTTCTGTATAACCATGTACCCATTGCCAGGTCTGACGTAGAAAAGCCCCGCTATTATGAGCTTTGGGATGATAACGAACTACCTAGAACCGACACTCTTGCACATATGCCCGCCCCACGCATGCGTCTACCTGGCCATGCCGAGGTGAGTGATAGGCCCAGTGCAAGAGAAATATCACATAGCATGGTCTTACCTACTACCCTATACCCTTTCCTGCATATGTTTATTTTTCACTTTCTTTTAGTCAACATTTATCTCTTATTATGCGTGGGAAAAGATCATGTTATTAGTTATTATCAGTCACTTGCTACCTCCTATCTATATATGCATATATACATTCTCCTTTCATTGATGTGCTCTCCTGAGTATTCTAACTTATCAAAACAAAAGGGTCTACACTGGCATGAGTATTAGATTTAGGTTTTCTTTTGCTGACTGATTATTTCTCTCTGTTCACTGTAACATGCATACATACACACATACACACAGTCATACAACCCACCTGCAGAATACCTGCCCACTGAGGAGGAGATCCAGGAGTGGAAGGACACAGACCCACAGGATAGACCCCTTAACTTCTTGCCTCAAAAGTAAATCAATGTTTTCCCCTTGTCTTATCATTTCTTTATTCAAGTTATTACTATACAGTTCTATTTTTTACTGTCTATAATCTCTCTCTCCACTCTACCGGCATATACTGTACTATGTTTATAGTATAGTGTGAGGATTCTTTATTTCTTTCTATACACACCATATCTATTGTCTAACTCATCTCAAGCCACCGACTTTATTAAGCGATTTCTAAAAAAGAACCACAATCACGAGGCATGTATCTACTCCAAACCACACTATAATATAAACAGTGTATTAGCTAGCCATATATATATACCTGACTCCTTCCGACCCTATATAAACAGATACAGCTCGCTCCGTCTGGTCCCACGTTATGATAACTTCATCCAAGATCGTTTTGAACGCTGTCTTGATCTTTACCTTTGCCCTAGGTCTCGTAAAGTCAGAGTATGTCTGCCATTACCTAACTGCATGCACTTCCTTCATACAAACATACATACATATATACATACACACATACATACCCAGTCACCTGTCTTATATATCGGAGTTGATCGATCACTTAATTTTTGTACCCTACTTTTTGTGGAATTTTCTTGACAAACAATATGCTACTGTGAACATCATTTATTCACACCAACTATAGTATAAAAGATGTTTGATAGTACTATTTTACTTCTACTTTACACACGCTTATACCATATACTATTTCTATCCTACAGTAGATTGTATGTGATATGGTTTTAGTTCTAATGTCTTTATGTCTCAGATGAATGTGGATGCCGAGAGCCTTATTCCTAAGCTACCCAAGCCCAGAGATCTGCAACCCTTCCCTACTGAATGCATGGTGGTATGTAACGTAGTATAGCATGGCTGGTCGTTATGGACTGTGTCCTTACTTGTTCCTTCGAATACTCTTATGTTTGTCGTTTGATACTATCTACGGTATATGTATTATATGTGTATTTGTCAAATCACTGCTTTCTTTCATTCTAGAAGGACTACAATTCCTCACGGACATATACATGATGTACCAGCTATTTGGTAGTGTATGTAGTCTATATATTATATGAATAGACACCAATCCATATACTGTCATGTTTGCAGATGTATAAGGGTCATGAAGGACGTGTGAGAACCATCAGTCCTGACCCAACTGGCCAATGGCTAGTGTCCGGTAGGCTCCTGCTATTATCTTTATACTTACCTTTCATATGTTTCTGATGACAATAATATAACCAACACTCTTTCATTCATGCTTTGTACTCTTCTGTATCTTTCTCTGCTCCCTTCTCTCCACAAATAAACTCATATTAACATACCAGCGTGGCCACATGCAGACATTTTTTGCTGACATACAACCAATCGTAGGTGGTGATGATAAGACCGTACGAGTATGGGAAGTTCTTACTGGTCGCTGTATGCGTACATTGGTCCTTGATGAGATCGTGACGTCGGTGTCCTGGTGCCCTAACCCCCAGGTCACGCTTATTACCATTGCTGTGTATGTCTCTCTTTCTCTCTACATATAATGCGACCTGAACCAATATTGTAATCTACTCCACGAAAGGGCATGTTGTTTAACTTGCTGTTGTCATATACACCTAATAAGGGTAATCTATGATAGATCTAGGGTCTTCTCTGTTGCTATGGGTTACCATGAGACAAATCTTACTTGGTTTCACTCTTGCTTATACCTGTACACGTATACACATACATATACATATACAGAGGTCAGGATGTTGTAGTATTCAACCCTATGCTCGGTGCTCCTGAGGTTTGGGAGGCTGTCGACCTTGTTCTGGCCCGTGCTAATGCAACTATTACTGCGGATCCTGGTAGGTGCTTAATGTTTTATTGGTAGCTATATACTTATAATACACTAGAATATGGCTGTATATTTATGAAGATGTAGTTGGACAAACATGGGCCTATGTATATTTGATTTATAAAGAAAAATTATTGTGGTCAGTGTATTGGTAAGGACCTAACGGATAATGACATAACAGAGCAAGCCAAGCTTGCTACCTGGAGAAAACCCAGTGACAGTGAATACAAGTTGGGCTACAGAATCACAATTGCACATGAAAAGGTCAGGCTGGCCTAATGCTATTGTATATATGTATATATGTATCCTGGATTTCTAGTATTGTTTTACAGGTTGTCTCTTTAATTTACTGGTTTACTCAGTGTGCTGTACTATTATCTTTCTATATGTGTACCTATTGATACACTGGCTTTTTCTGTCTGCTTATTATAAAATAGTAATCATACTTCTACCTATATTATTGTTCTTATACTCTTGGACTCTCTTTATTATGTGCTACTATACACATGTAGTTTGCTGTTCTGGATATTTACTGATGAATAATACAATACACACAGCCTGTCAAGCAAGTCACATGGCACCACAAGGGAGAATACTTTGCTGTCATTGTTCCTAATAGTATCCCAATCAACCCATCTTCCCCAAATAATAATAATACACCCCTACTTACATATACGTTATTTTGTATATTTTTTTTTACGTGTAGGTTTATATATAGGTGTGATGTTCTCTGCACTAGGATAGATAGATTATCTATGACGTATATTTAGGGAGGTAGCTGTGTTGTAAGGTCATTCTGTATTTATCTATGTATGCCTTTAGACTTCTTACCGTACCTTATCTCTACTATCGTGTTGGTCATTCCTGGGTGAAACTACTGCTCACTTGCCATCTTTTTATTTGCAGTGCCTGATTCGAAGGTTCATCTGTGTTAATGCACGGGTATCTCATGAGCTATATGCATATGATTGACCCAGATATAATTTAAATTTTAAATATTATGTTTTAACGTTGTTTTCTCTCTTTTTACTGGTTGACCTTAACCAATAAAAGGCCCAAGATCAGTGGTTATCCACCAGCTCAGCAAGAGGCGATCACAGACACCATTCAAGAAGTCCAAGGGAGAAATTCAATCTGTCTTGTTCCATCCCACTAAGCCATTCTTCTTTGTTGCTGTATGTACTCTTTTTCTTCTTTTTTTCCCTCTCTCTCTCTCTTCTTTCTCTTTCTCTACCAACTACATCCCTCTCTGTCTCCCTCCATTCTAGCCTATCCTTATATTCAGAATGTTTCTTGGTTGAGACATAAAATAATACGAATGATAATTAGATATATGTGTGCTCTATGCAATGAATTTGTCCGATCAATATGATAAGAAATATATTTTCGATCTTCTCTCCCTCTATCTTTCTATTTGTCAACCCAATTACTACAAGCACTAGCCTAACTATCAATGTCCTATAGACACAACGTTATGTGAGAATCTACAACCTGGCCAAACAGGAGCTTACTAAGAAACTTATTACCGGTAGGTTTGCTGTGCAACTATCATTTTCTTAATATTTATTTAGTTGTCCCTTTTAAAACCTTTATATTAAGAGTAAAATTGAAAAGGATCGCATGTAAGGGTAGGCCAAATTGGTGTATGTATATGTATTTTATCCTAACACCCTATTATTGGAAGTATAACTGTGGCCTTACATTGAATAATTATAGAAATAAGATCAAATATGTTTTGGAAAACGCCAAATTTATATGTGCAAGATAAAAGAATACCGGTTTTTCCCGTTTATTTACTATGAGGCTATCTACTTTATCGACTAAGAACACAGCGGTGTATTTTCTATAATTAATATGGTTCTGATCGGGTTCGCTGATTTTAAATATAAAAGCCCAATGATTTCCCTGGTAACTGATACCTATTTTATCACTAGTTCCCACATATTTTCTTACTTCATCTCAGAATGTTTTCATCAAATTCTTTATATTTTTAACACAATGTACATATATATGCATACTTATTTATTCATTCAACAGGTGTCAAGTGGATCTCATCTATGGACATTCATCCTCAAGGTGAGTCCTGTCTATTCATTTGCTCTTCCTCTATACACATGTACCTTAATAG
This sequence comes from Ichthyophonus hoferi, assembly GCA_002751075.1. NCBI lineage: Eukaryota > Ichthyosporea > Ichthyophonida > Ichthyophonidae > Ichthyophonus > Ichthyophonus hoferi. The sequence continues at coordinate 169,956 of NAOQ01000062.1, read as the reverse complement.
TAACGCAAATAAGAAGCTTGAGATAACCCGAGGGGTAATAGATATAGCAGATAAAAACAGTGAGAAAGAAGGAGATAACTACTTCAATGTTTGAATATAAAAATAGAAACTGGGGTCTACCATGATTGGACGTGAATCATGGATGATTATTGACTATGCCTCTATACAGGTGATAATTTGATTATCGGTAGTTACGATAAGCGTTTGTGCTGGTTCGATATAGATCTATCCACGAAGCCATACAAGACCCTACGGTAACCTGCCCCTATTCATCGTGATGCCTGTTTCTCTATTACTATGTCCCCTTACAAGCATATGCATATATTCATTCTTACCTGTTATCTCCCCATCCATGTCGCCCTTTGCTGGTATAGGGTTAGTGTATGTTGTAGGCCTTTACTCAAACCTATTACCCTTTCGTGTATAATAACATCTTGGGGTAATAGTACTAGTGCAACCCTACTGTAAGATACTAATTCATTGGTGGTATTTGCAGCTATCACAAACAGGCACTTCGGGCTGTGTCTTACCACAAGCGCTACCCACTCTTTGCCTCTGCTAGTGATGACGGAAAGGTAGCATGCTTTTTAATCGGCGGGTTAACATATCTAGTTGGTTCAATGTCACGGCTCTTGTTGGTCATATCCTTATAGTGTTACCTAATGGTGTGGTAATTAGTTATACGGGCGAGATGGCCTTTTTGTATATGGTATATGGTATAGGTTATTTCAATTATGTATTCTTTGTACTGAAAACAAGGGATCCATAAAATATTTATTGTAGGTGTGTATAGATGGGATCAGTCATAAGGGCTCTTAACGCTGTATATGTAGTACTTACACGCATATGTTAATCACCTGCCACTCATTCTGATTCTACCTACTGTGCTCCTTTCTCTCTCCTTACTTTCATGCTATCTCCACTATCCAAACCATTAACTTTACTATTTTTCTCCAGGTGCATGTTTTCCATGGACGAGTATTCAGTGATCTCTTGCACAACCCCCTTATTGTACCGGTTAAAGTGCTGGAGGGTCATCAGCAGACCGGTAGCCTTGGTACGTTACGTAGTTGATTGTGAATGGTTTTATGAGGTTTTAGGGGTGATATCATTCTCTTTTATGCTTTGCTATCTACTATATTTAATATATATATATGTCCTCATACATTCAATATATGCATGAAGCTGGATGGGTATTATAATAAATAATTATATGCAAGTTTGTATGATGCTACGTTAACACAACCATTGATGGAATTACACATACACGAACGACTCTGTCTTAAGTAAGCATCAGTGTAAATGCATTCAGGAGTGCTCTCCACATGATATGTATGAGTAGATATTAGCTTGAATGTCTTTTTCTCGCAGCCACGCTCCCTGCCTTTCTTTATTTAATACTAGAGAAGGTGAACAACTGGACATAGGGTTTACGATAGATAATAAGTGTCAACTCTCTTTTCTTTCCTCTCAGAATAAATTTTTTTGCCCGTTCAACTAGAAATAATATTATGTAGTTGAATGTTGTTGTGGTTAGATGATTAGCGATTTTGTATAAATGGTTATATCCTCTGTGCGAAGTTATGTTGTAGAGTCGCCAACTGCTATACATTTTGCGACTATTGGGCACTAATATGATTCCAACTTTCTGTGGCAACTATGCATAAAACAATTTCTCTGATCAACCAAAATATTGGCGCGATATATATCTCTGACCGTTCATTCCTAACGCGGTTTGCGCAGGTGTACTGGACTGCAAGTTCCACCCAATGCAGCCATGGTTGTTCAGTTCTGGCGCCGATAGTACTATACGTCTCTTCATGTAAATCGTTTAATGTTTGCCTAATACTAGCTAGATCTAATCTTTTCGGCTGGTTCTGGAGCCTAGCTGAAGCCTACTGTTATAGAAAGAGGAGAAGACGTATGTGTGTTGCGCAATATGTGTTCAATACAATGATGGAGAAATGTGTATACTGTAGGCTCAGTAAAATGTATTTCTTTTCAGTCTACGTTTATAATTTTCTAGGGCTTTTGTTTTGTATTGTTGATAAATGGTACTACATTAGATTGTAGGCAAGGATCATAAATACATGTATATATGTACCTAGCATATACACACATCTCCATGTGTGCTCAGATTTTGGACGCTACACTTGGTACTTTAAATGTTGCTACAACCCTATACCTTCCAATCCCAAATTTCTTGAATTTTTCTAGTGAGGCTAAAAGATGCATGTACGTATAGTATGTATATCCAAGTAGTGATATATCTTAAGCAATAAATAAATATTTTCAAGTTAATGTGCAAGATCCAGTCTGGTTACTGGCATAGTACTAGATTTTAGTATACGAACTTAATAATAATAAAAAAACGCAATTAGAACACTCGATCGATTGCCTAAAAATGCAAGCACGTAACTGATACTAGGGAACAGGGAAAACAATGCAATGGAGACATAACTGGGTGTAAAATAAACAAAAAACATGGTTTAAATAAGAACTATTTATGGATATTTATTTTGGTGGATTGAAGCCTGCCCGACTACCAGACGAGTCAGTAGACTTCAATGCAGATGAGTAGGATAACTATAATACTAATCGCCCGTTGTGGTTTGTTGAAAAATATACAATGAAGGCTTAAATATCTATAAGTTCGGTAGTTTTAGATTCTTTCTTTTTTCTCAGCGAAGGTATTCTGCATCTCCAAGGTGGACTCAGCAACAACAAACTTATCATCCTTGTCCTTGGCTTCAGCCATGCTCTTATATATAAGGAAGGCACCAACTCCTATCATAGTAAGACCAACAAGGGGACCCACAATAACCATGGCTAAGGCTGACTTCAGAGGGGGATATAGGTTGCTTGCAAAGGCTGTAGCAAGATCATCATGAAGGGTAGAGGACTGCTCATCATAGTAATAAGGAATAGGAGCATAACGAACATTCATCATTCCTTCAAACACCGAAACAGTGAAACCCCTGGCAGCTATCACATAGGTAACTGGGGTGTGATTTTCACTGAGCAGTTCTTTCTTGGGCATTAAAAAGGCTTGTAGGGCCTTACGGGTTTGCATGGTCGTTCCCGAGAAAGGTTCGATGTTCAAAAAACTAACGTGCTCTTCATGATTAGGATTAAGCCCGTCAACGAGATCGGTAGAGCACTTGGGGTCAGCGTTAAGGAAATGGGGGAAAGAGGCACCAGCAAAGACCATCTTGGTGTCGTTAACGGATGGATCAGGAGACTCAACCATACCCACACCCTCAAGCAGACCATCGCATGTCACATCATACAGTTCAGCGTTATCATACAATTCTTTCTTAAGGATATCGTCGGGAATAATAAAGTGGTTCATTGTGATACCCTTGACGACTACGTCCTTTCCAGAATATCTGATGGTCAGATTACGATAGACCTGGGTAATGTAAACTTCGTACTCATTCGCATAAGGGGCAGCATCTAGCCAAACGGGCGTCTCCATACGTGGGAACTGTTCACCAGAGAATCCAAAAATCTTGATACCTTCGCATAAGCCAGCCTCAATGGGATCATTGGTATTCAAACCTGGGCAAGCATTGGGCCAAATTCGGGGGTCTACGTAAGACTTGTTGCCCCAACGGTCCCAGGACTGCACCTGTAAACGGTCGCATTGGCCAGTAATCAAAGTCTGGTTCCTCCAGCTCAAACCTGGAACAAGAATTCCTGGAATGGCAGCACCTTCCATGGCCTCGAAACCCCAAACCCATTGTTTGGCAGTACCTTTGATAACTAATCCGAAATTCATGCTATCCAGCATGGGGTAGGTACCCTTGGTGAGTGCAGCCAGGTAGTCGCTGAGAACAGTTATCTGCCAAATTTTGCCAAATTGAACGGCATTTCTTACGTTGAGAGCAGTTGCTGTTGCTACACAATTAGTTTTGATCTCTCCTTGAACTGCGTTTCCGCAGGGAGCCCTGCCAATTCCAGATAACAACATAGCTGTGCCGGCTATTGCGGGGAATTGAGCCTGCTCAGCTACATTGTTCAGAGCCATCAAGGCGAACTGATCTACCATACCCGGTTCACCGGCAAGACCCATCATAATTGCAGTGACCAAGGTGCTTAGGTGGAATTTCACAAGCTGTTTCCCACCTAAGTAATCCAACAATGTGGTGGCCTCTTTTTTGGTAAAGCCAACATAGTCGGGCCAAATTTCCTTAGTGGAGGGAAGAGTGACCACCACTTCCCTACCATCTTCAAACTTTACAGGTATAGTCTTACCGGGATAGTTCATGAAGAATTCACTAGGCTCTAGAACCATGTCTTTGGAGGGGATAGCGCCGAACTGTTTGACAAGAGCTTCACGGATGAGAGCCTGGTTATTAGTAGGCTGTGTGGCAATATAGTCAACTATATACTGGACTAGGCCGGGAGCTGCGGCAAAATCTTGTCCAGTAGCCGCAACTGTCCATGCCTTTTTACTGAACTGGTCAGCAAGTTTGTCCTTAGTGACAATGTCATTAATACCAACAATGTTAAGATCAAATCCGATCAGCTTGGTCAGCATCTGGGGAAACACACCAGGCATGACACCAGCCATGAGGCCAGGGGTCAGGCCCTTGAAAAGAGCAGCAGCACCCAGCATAACAGGATTGAGCATGTAAATAATATCATTATCAATATCTACATTGGGACCACTTTCATCAAGGTCGTTCTCAAATGTTGTGTTTAGGGTAAAGTCTACCGTGCATCCATCTGGGCTCGAGGTGGTAAATGCTTTGGTGGTAAAAGCCTGGAAACTATAAGGGCCATTATCTGTAACATGTGGCTTCGCTCCAGAGTTCAACCACTCCTCCTTGTTTGTAATGTTGAAAATATGTAAATGGTCATGGAAGGGTGAAGAGCCAGCGCTAGAGAAGGTCGCCATACTCTCATCAGTATTCATGGGGATGGTAATTTCATCAACTACAGGTATAATCATGCCAGGGATTAGCATATTAATACCAACCCCTAAGGCTAAAAATAATACTCCTGACACCACAAGGGAGATCCCTCCCACTTTTTTGTTGCAGAAATTGCAGAAACCCATTTTATCTAAAGTCTTAATACAAACCAATGCTTCGTGCAATGGCGACTTGTAATATGTATTTTGTTAGGCATGCTCTGAAATGCACGAAGACAGAGCTTTTATATGAGTAGGGCTCTGCTTGCAAGGATTCGGCAATTTTTATTCATAATTAAACTATTGTACTATTGGATTGGTCTTATCTGCCTAGATGATAACTGATTAGTAAAAATTAAAATGTGGTATATTACTAATTGAATAAACTAACAGCTTTGTTACTTAAATACAATGGATAGAGCAGTCTCCTCTGTTGAAATTGTATTGTATTTATTTTCTGTTTTGAGACGTTAAAGTGCTGGTATGCTACACGTATTCAAACGTCTTGTCACTTTCGCTTAATAATTCTTAAAAATTATAAAGGCTCATTCAAAAACAACCTTAATGCTGATTGGGAATTCCGGAGTCAAAGGAGTTTCAGTAGTTTGAAACTATCTTGAATTGCTCAAATAATGTCCTGATGCAAACTCGTATGTGTAGCGCTGTAAAACAAATCCCATGCCTTGATAGTAAAAAATATTATAAAAATTATTCATTACTAACTTTACTAATTGTTTAAAGAGAAGGGGACTGATATTGCAATGCAAAGTAGATGCACATGTGAATAGTGAATACGCCTGACTTTAGTGGTACAAAATACTTTATGGATCGGATCCGAAATTATTTTGAAGCATGTGGACGTCAGTCTACATACCGTTCGCATTCTTTTTAGTGACGATCTCACATTCAGTCTTAGTCAATAAGATAATTCATTCTTGATTCTTTTACGCAATAGATGTTAATAGGAATATCTAAAAGGCGGGTGGTCTGAGAGATACGACATAATTGGTGTGCTCATAGAAAGTCTATGGAATGCATACTTATTTAGTATTTATTGTAATAAAAAACAATAAGTATTTATTCTTAAACGGTATAAATGGCGGTTTATCTTATGTGCTTACATGTTGACTGTACCCTGTGGGCCATGTGTAGAGGCTATATAGACAACAAAGTCGCTTTTATTCTGCCATTAAGGCTATTTAACCGCGTTTTTGCTGCAAAACAAATTTTTCACTTTTTCAGGATTAGTTTCGTCGACTATTTTTCTATAAAAAAATATATATGAGAAAATTCATGCTTAAAATTTACTAATTAAAACAAAAAAAATTGGAACATTGTGGGGGACCTTTTCCGTCCAAATCCAATTTGACAAATGGTTGCGGTTATGTGACCTACCTGCCGCATTGTGTTAATAGTGTCAGAATGTTAGCGATGTGTAATCTACTTAAAATTTCAAATGGTGTTAATTGTGACGATCAATACGAATTTTACCTGTAATATAATTAAAACCATAAATGGATAGAACTGGTACCATACAGAGGGACGCTATAAAACATTGATTCCAGTCAAGGTACATGATAGACTGTGTTGAGAATAGCAAATAGAGATAGGAGTGTTCCTCTGACCTATATTCATTTAGGATTTGTAATACCAAACTAATGGGCGCTTTAACGTGTCCATGACGTACCGGTATGCTATGACATATTTTTATTGTTAAAAAAGCCAATAGCTATTTGAACCAAACCTATGATCTGAAATGGCTGCTTATTATATAGTCGCGAGATCTCTGCCATTGGCTAGTTCATTTTTGATCGATCACTCTGGACTGCCATTTAACACCAATAGATTGCACCAACTGTTTTTCCAGACTATTAATGTTGGAAAAACTGATTGCAGGTTTAGCCAGACTTCATAACTTTGATCCTTCCAAAGAACATATGTGAGCAGCCAAAATTATTTTGCAGCATTCAAATCAATCTGTTAAAATAGGAATATTTAATCAATTTGGGTATCTCTTCATGCAGCTATAATAATTTAGTATTACCTCTAATTACAGCGTAATGAGTCGGCCAGCTGGCCAACATTAATGAAGACTATTTATATTATGAAATAATTGTTGAAGTATTTCGGCCACTAAAAGTGTTTAGCCAAAAACTTCGTCTTGTACAAAAATACTTTTTGTTTATATGTTGGAGACAAGAGTGCTCCTGTGACCTATATTCGTTTAGAAGGAAAGAGAATACCGAACTGAAGGGAGTTTGAACGTAAGACATATTTTTTAAATATTAAAAAAGTCAGCAGGACTTGTCTTAGTCAGGATGCTTAAGCAACGTATCTGGACCGCAAAACATTACGATCTGAGATGGCTTATTTTACAGTCGCAGAGCCTCTGCCATTGGCTGGTTCAATTTTGATTGATCATCTGGGATTATCATTTAAGACCAACAGATTGCACTAACTATTTTTCCAGACTACATATGTGATAATAATTGCTAAAAGAAAAATACTAAATGATTATAATGATATGTTACAAGATTGTTAAATGCGAATGAACACATAGTTTAGCCAAAACCCTGATAACAAGTGGTGATGCAATCATCCGTCTTATTTTAGTTAATCGGATACCGTTCTCTAATAAGTAGATCGAATTTGTCAATACATAGTCTACGGTATATGAACACTAACATCAGTGATGCTATCTAAAGGAGAACACAATAGTAGTTAAGTATCTCTGTAAGATCAGACAATTCTAGTGGGTCTCTGTAACTTATCGTAGGTTGGATTAGCCAATAATAATCTTTACAATCAGTCACATTTACGATAATGAATACAATTAGATAGGTGTTAACCGCAATTGACACGCACGATAAAGATCAGAAAAGTATAAATGAAAACGGAAATGAAGGGCCCCAGCCACACACACATACGTGGTAACAGTAGTAAAAATATGAAAGCATTCGCAATACACACAAAAATTTGCAATTAATTATATGTTTAAAATAATCACATCGTTATTGTAATGTCTGGTCCATTGTTGGCACTAACATACGATAATCAGTGTCCAGATCTATACCTCTTTCCGAAGTTAGAGAATTGCTTATTAACTTTAAATAGTGACAATGGTTATTACTTATATTGTAATATGGCATCCCTTACTGATTGGTCTCATTGTACAACTTCCACCTTATCACTTACGCGAATCAAAGCATCGATTACCTCTGAATTAAAACAGGGGTATAATGACTACAGCCAGTTACCTAGAGAGTCGGTATATGTGCCCTCAATAGAACCTCTACCACAACAACAGTACCTTAAGGACAGATTGGATCAAGTGGCTAGTAATATATGCCAACCAATTGGAAATCTCAAAGACTGTGGATAAGTCGCTAGAACTACCGCAGATTCTTATACTATAGAATAAAACACCTAAATTAATTAAATATTCCTACTTTAACATTATATAGCATTAAACTTTTAAATGTTAAGAAACGTTTCGAATGATGTTACAATTAGTAATTAAGACTTGAACATTAATTAATTAATTTAATTAATTTAATGATGTTACTAATTGTATTTAATTAGGTCTAAATGTTTAGTGCAGTCTCGAGTGTAAATTTGCCATGGTTTTTAAATAGTATTGGTCATTGGTTTGAATCGTGCATATAATGCTTGATGATACACACGTGATACACAGATTCAAGAATGATTTTTTGAATAGTCATTGGCTGATTTGTTTACAACCACACTTAATATATAAGTTCCTGAATGATTCTTTCAATAATCATTGGATAACTTGTTCCTGAGGATATGCTAACAGAGAAGAAACGTTGGGTTCCTACTGGTGAATGTGTTTATACATGTGCAACAATGACGTGATGCGGAAATCTATCAAGCTGATAGATTCATAATCACTGTTGTTAGGCATAGGATGTGCTTTTGCAAAGCCTTTTAATCTTCAGTCTAGTCTCCTGAAAAGAATTGTTCTGGACTGCTGTTTCTTCTTCCTCCACGGCTACTAACTTGGTTGCTGATGATATGACCGATCTCTATTTAACTTTGTTAGTTATGGAGTAGGTGCCTCTCTCCTACTCACGACATAAATGACTTCTTAATAAAATGACCAAAGAAACTAAGTCCTTTGTACAAGTCTTTTATTAAAATAACACATTAAAGTCAGGATCCCTTGATGATGGTTTATATAGTTTTTGGTTAGAAGTAGAAGTTTGGCCCAAAAGAGGTGTATGACCTCTTGCCAAGGGTAACTGCAAAGTAGAGAGATATTCCTCTCGGAAATTTTTACCTCTTAATTATTGAAGGTGATGGTGCAATATTGTCCATATAAGGTGATAATGGAGAGGATATTATAGTCTATGCCCAGGGCATAAGGAACATCGTATAATATAATATCATGAGTCTTGCCATTGATGTGAAACCATAATGTGATGGTGTCATAGTGAGTGGCATGCATTGTGGTGCCATTATTGAGGTAAAAATCAAATGTGAGGGGGACACGGTTAGTGAAAACCTTATTATGTATGCAAATACATTAAGAGCTCCTGTTGTCAATAAGGAAACCTCTAAGTGGGAAGTGGCTGGATGATGGTTTTTGACTCCTAAGTAGGACTGAATTGTGTGATAGGAAAGGTATTGATAGATGCAATCATGCACTGGAACTGCATTGTGTACGGTTTTGCCATGTTGATGTGTAGTGTTTGGGGAAGATTTGGGTATAATTTATATTGTAAAGGTTTGGTGACTTACACGGCTGTGGTAGTGGTGCATGTAACAATATCAGTGGCATAAGTAGTGTTAGCAGTCACTTATTTGCCATAGTTGGGTCCATTCTATTAAAGGAGCATTTGGCAGTGTCACGAGTAATATGAGGGTCAGTGTGAAACTGACCAGAAGATTATCTGGGGTGTTGTATGTGGCCCTAATCTTCGTTGTTAGTATGTTGTCTTAACCTTTGAGACCTCTGTGGATGTTCAAAGGTAATTATTAGTTTGATTCTGGCTATTGCACTTTAAAGAGTAGGCCAATTGGGTTAATTGTGATTTTAAATAAAATTCAGTATAGGATAAAGGCTAGGACAGAAAACTAAGAGTGTAATAGTGTATAGAATGCAAGCTTGAGTGGGAATTGCAAAGGTAGTTCCATCTGATTGGTTAGCTAGGCCACTGTATCTGGAAGGAACTGTGTTGGTGTTGATGTGTGTTTGAGGCAGATTTCTGTAATTGCGTTTTAAATTTAATTGAATGACTGTATGGCTGTTGTATTGTGGTGTAATTCAAGAAGTTAAATTTTATCGTAGGTCCACTGTCTAATATCAAGATCTTTGATGAAGGCATTACAACATTCATTAAAACTGATACAACAATAAAAGTATGTATAGCATAGCATCTCATCAGGTGGTAATTGGTTGTACTCTTAAGATTATTATGCTTGGCAGGCGACGGATTAAAGTTCAATCTATTTTCAAAATTAAATTGATGGCACATAATCAGAATTTCTCCCTTCTAATTCTGAAGTGAGGTTTAATAGTGGGAATTGGCAGTAAAAATTAATTTTGGATTGTTTGGTTGTAAAAACAACTTTGCTGTATCTGATATTTGCACAGGTGCCAATAGATCTTGTGTTTGTTGAGATGGTGGAGTTGATCTGCAAGTAAATGTCCAAGGATCTTGTAGTGGTTGAGATGATGAAGTTGATCTTAGGGTCAATGTAGTTAGGTTTGGCTAAGGGTCAGTGTATATGGCTGTAGGGCTAACATAAAGTTTACCAAGAGCTTTAACTATGGACTTAATGTGAAGTTAGTTTTTGGAAACTCTGGAGTTAAGATTGGGCATTTTCTGCAAATGAGCAAAAAGGATATTATCTTGATGATTCATTGCTAGTATAAAGGGCTGTAATTGATCATTAATAAGCTCTGCTAGTGTTAGTTTAGTCTGTGGATTCAGTAGTGTGGAAAGGTTGGTGTCTGGCATGGGTCGTTTGTTTTTATGTGAGGCTTTGTGTGTTATATATATAATTCACTTGTGTCTGTACAGGTACTGCTCTAGTTAGTAATAAAGAAACTACTGGTTGCATGGTAGTTGGCTGGCCTGGAACTATAAATAATAAAGGTAGGTTTTGTATAAAGTCTTGATCTATGGGTTGTGAAGGTAATGCTGATAACAATACTGAGTGTACAGAAGTTGGTAATGATAGACTATAGTGCTTGTAAAAGTAATCTTATCTGCAATGTAGGGGTACAATAAAGAAACACCTCTAATAAGTTAGTAATCTATGGAAAGTGAAGCTCTGTCTAGATTGGCAATTCCAGTCTGTTTCAGAACAAAGAATCAAGGTGGATGGATACATCCAAGTGTAGCTGCTTGGTCTTTTTGAATTCCTCAAGCATAATTAATTGGATTGATTTTGTTAAAGAGGAAGTGTTTTCCATCTGTCATTCCACATGCAACTCCATTCAAAATACATACATATCATATATTTACTCATCTATCAGTATTAAACCTTAGCCGTAGGGCAGACCTGTACAGTATTCCGTGAGTCAAACCAAGTTACCTGATCCACAATTAAAGTCCCGAACCGAACTAAAACTAGTTAACCAATTAGTTAAGCACTTTACATCCAATTGAATTGATTGTCAAATGATTATATTTTGTCAAAGTTAAAACAAGAAGTAAGTATTACTCACCTGGTTGACATATTAAGATATTAATTTTATATTCAAACATTGTATACAATAATATTACTACGATTTTTAATTAAATTACAACCGCGTGTCTAATCCCTGCTGAAGCACGTAAGCTTTTGTTTTTTTAAGTTCTATTAAGATCCGGCATCGGCAACATTATTGGCTTGAGATTAAAAGAAACTTTAGTTAATATGTGATTGGTTCTAATTGTATTAATTAACCAATCTCGACTTTGAAAAATAAACAAATCCAGTATAAAAGCAAGTGCAGGACGCTAACTTTGGAGATCTTGGAAATTTAAAAGAACCACAGAGTTTTGTTTTAGGGATTATACTTTCTGTATTATTGTCGGTATAATATTTTATTTTAAAGTAGCTACTTGAAATGAAATATTATTTACTATTCTTAATATGAAAATAAGCAATTAATTACTATCTTGTATTTTATCATTACTTGGCTTATTACTATATATAAACGGTTAATTTACATTATTAGACTTGGAAGTAACTATGAGGAAATTTGTTACCACATACTCGGAACACAATAGCACAATAAACGAGACTTCTCGTAAAGGGTCTCGTATAGTAAAATAATCTAAAGATTTAGCTGGTGAACTAGTCATTAATGATGTTTCTAACTGCGTCCAGTCGAAATTTACTAACGCTCAGAAAGGGCTTCTTAGTCAAACTGAGATTTGTGATTCCTCACGTGTTTAGATAAGTTGGAGTGATAATTTTAGGCTTTGATTATGTGCTGGCTGATTATATTAGTTATTGATATTTCCTGTATGATTCCAATCATATAAATGCTTAGAACCATAAAGAATACTAACACAATTAGCTTTCTTTTATACTTGTAACGTGTGGAGATGATTATTTTTGATCAGGAATTACAATTTCAGGTGATTATGTTACACACTAAGTTACAAGATCATTAGCCACGGATGTGTACGAAAGCTTAATTGAAGCCCAGATAATAAGTAGATCAATTCTTGTCATAGTGGGCAGTATATGAGCACTATTACATCAACGAGGAAATGAGTTAACTCACAATCTAAATAGGGACATAATAGTATTTAAGTATTGCGGTAAGATCGGAAAATTCGAGTGTGCCTTTTTGGCCTATCGTGAGTTGGATTATCTAATACAAATATTTATGATTGGCTCCGTTGAAGTCATTGAACTTTACAACATTGGTGTTAACTAGAAAGTTAGCATTGGTGATAAAACAAAGTATAAAACAAAACAAAACTCACTAATAAAATGGGAGTTGTTCACACATATGTAGCCCCCGGCACATCTGGGTATATGTGGCAACCCCACATGCCTGTGGATAAGTCACTATAACTACTACAGATTGCCATGCACTACTATTCTCAAATATATCACACGATCTCATAATTTCTAAGGTTCCCATGATTTCCGAGCGCCAAGAACTACTGGAATAACCACTTACTTAGCACCCTAGCTAGCATAATATACCTCGTAGTTAATTTATATATATAGGTATGTACTACTATTATAGAATACATCTTTCTATATCTAATCGAGTTTAAAAAGTAGGTATATTAAAACATAACAACATTATTATAAATATTTCTATTAGTAGAAATAGAATAGAACTAACACGCTAGTATATTATTAATGAACAGGGATCGGAATCAATTAGGAACATAACTTTACACATCGTACATAAAAAGCTGTTATACAAAATATTGAAAATAACAAGTAGAGACAGAAGCGTTCCTGTAAGCTATAAGGAGATGGAATATCACATAAAGGGGTGTTTTAACATATTCCTCCCCGTACATGGAGTACAGACATGCTAAGATATATTTTTATTAGTAAACAAATTGGCAGAATGCCTAATCAATGAGTTATATCTGGACCCAAAACACGTGGTCTGAAAGCACATATTATATAGTCCTGGATCTCTACCATTGGCTAGTTCAATTTTGATATATCATCTTGGATTGCCATTTAACATCAATGGACAAGTACAAAAGAATGCTAGCTATAGCTATGCTGGCATTTTTTATAGTTCTAAACACATGCACAATTAGAGGCAAGGAAATATCTAAATAAACCAAATAATCAGTTTGTGCTTGACCAAAAGCATCAACAATTACCACCTCAATGTTATTAATTCTAAGCCAATTGATTATGTCCCAAAAATATCAAGAGAAATAAAGTAAAATACTTAAATTACTAAGCCAAGAGTTTGTTTCAGAATCTAGGTATATTGTGAAATTTGATAGATAGCTTATTCTGGTAAATTGTAAATTCTAGATACGATCTATCTGTAAAGTTTGAACCCGCCGACTCGACCCAATCCTGAGTTAAACTTACCCATGAGTCCGGCTCATCAGTATGCGTAGCCCATGAGGTCTTATGAGTAATCTTAGAACCGCCGACCCGTCCCAATTCAGTTAGGCGGTGAGCTCTGAGCCGACGACCTGTTAGATCCGTATTGCGTAGTACAACATGACTAGGGCTTGACTAGGGAGTAAAAGAAGACTGCAGTTTGATTTAAAAGTCTTATCCAAGACTAAACGAAAACAGTTGAATATATACATTGCTCCTATTTTTCTACCGAGTAGTTATTCATAAAAATCTGGTAAGGTTATGGGCCCAACACGCTTTCACGAATGTAAGCCATACACCACCTCATCATGCGCATGTGGCCTTGGTGTGGATCTTTGCCATATCGCCCCAGTACTCCTGCTGAGTACCGTGTGACAATGCGAAGTATGCTGAGGGACCTGGTCTCATTCCATGGATAATGCGATATGTGCGCCCAGATCTGGCATACTCAGTAGGATTACTCTGGCGATATGCAAAGATCCACACCAAGGCCACATGCGCATGATGAAGTAGTATGGCTTACATTCGTGATAATCGGACCTTGGTATCATATACTTACCAGGAGATCCGATATTACTGCGTTTCTCAGATGCTGATTTGATGGGATCTCCCAATTCCTTAAAGTGCACCTCTAGACTAGTGGCGATAATAAACAATACCTACGTCTCTTGGAGAAGTGTGAAACCGTCCCTATGTGCATTGAGCTTAGCAGAATCCGAAGTCATACCGAAGCTTCTAAAGAAATGATATGGCTAGGTGGATTTTTAAAGGAACTGGGTAGACCAAATCAGTTCCTGGTTAAGATTTTAAGAGACAACAAGGCCAGCATCGTGATGGGTGAGGCTGCAACTCTAGGATCAAGGACGAAATACATTGCGCTTCGCAAATGCTTTATATAAGAGTGTGCCACTGTGGGAAAGGTAGTACTTGGCTCCATCAGCTCAAAATTAAACATAGCATGGTCCAACGCTGTGGAACTCTCGGGAATGAAGAACTGTTCAGCAAGAAGGAAAATGTGAATCACTGTAATTGTGTGAAACTTAAGTTGTACTGTGTGAAACTTTTTAGTTTCAGGAGTGGCTGTCAGAATCTAGCTATCCTTGTGAAATTTGATAGTAGCTTATTCTGGTAAATTTTAAGTTCTAGATATGATCAGTCTGTAAAATTTGAACCCGCCGACTTGACCCAATCCTGGGTTAAACTTACTGATGAGTCCGGCTCAATATGCGTAACCGACGAGGTCTTACGAGTGATCTTGGAACCGCCGACCCGTCTCGATCCGGGTCAGGAGGTGAGCTCTGAGACGACCTGTGTGACCGAATTGTGTAGTACACCGTGGCTAGGACATGACTAGGGAGCAAAAGAAGGTTGCGGTTTGATTTAAAAGTTGGATCCAAGAATAAACAAAAAACAGTTGAGTGTATACACAGCTCCTATTTTTCTACCGAGTAGCTAGTAATAAAAGTCTGATAGTTTGAACTCCGTATATCAAACAAAGCATTACAAGTTCCATATGTTATATTATGTTTCTGATTGATTCAGGTCCATATTCATCAATCATATAGTAATGTGCTAGTGGTACTACATTTCTATTGATAACAATATAACTAACAAATTTATTAAGTTAATATCCTTATATGTTAACTTATTTAGATGCGGAAAGATGCACTCTATAATATATATATATATATAAGATATGATGTATATGATATTAGGCTATTGAGAAAGTCATTGTTCCTGTAGTTGTTGGTACTTCAAATTGTAGGGATCCTGGGAATTATAATATTGCATGATTTAATCAGGAATCAGTAAATAACGTGATCATTTGTGAGCATAATTTTCAATCCGAAATAATGGCCTCAACAAATATATACAGTTTTTGGAACACTATAGGCATTCCAACTTAAAACAAAAAATATTGATAAATCTTAAAATTTCAAGTAAGGTTAGTAATATGGCCTACTATTTTCAATTAGGAATTTTTTTATATGGAGTCTTGGTAAGAAACAATTAAATAATGACATTTTTAGGCAATTTCTAATACCACTTTAATCTTTGATCTGTGTAGAATATGTAATATTTAATGAAGACCAAATATTCTCTGTTTCTCACATACTAATTGGGATTACTCTAGTTATTTAACACATAATTATAGTAGGAGTTATCAGCTGTCTTGAGTTTTTTTCACCATGGGTCCATTGCAATACAGTCGACACATGAAATTGTTGATGCAAATTATAGTAGAAAACCGTCTTTCCTGTTGAGACTAACCATCGCCCTCCCACGAATGTACATTGAATGCCCCACAAACAGAATCTTCAAACAAGAGCCTGAAACTTAAGTACTATATATTATAGATTAAGGTACACTGACACGTTAACAGCCTGAAAGCCGTAAGTTATAGCTTTGTACGAGAGATTTGAGGAATTATGCTATCCTTTCCATTGCTATTAATAGAATCATGGTCTACAGCATTCATTCTACTTCTTTCACTTGTCATAAAACTCTGTTAACCTGCAATAAATTATTATGACTTGATATTATTATTATTATTTACTATAAAAATGGGGGAAAAAAATCATATACGATTGTCTTAAAATTGAGATATGACTTGATTAATTGCGGCTTATTTGTGGATCCTACAAGATTATTGGTAATATTGAGGCTAATCACCGATTAATTGCCAACTAAGCGCGATTATTTTTCACAAAAAGTGTGCAAATTCACACTATCAAACCTACTAGTTGCCTCTTATTATTGCGTTTGCTTTGTTTTCTATGTTCTTCG
Source organism: Ichthyophonus hoferi (assembly GCA_002751075.1). Taxonomy (NCBI): domain Eukaryota; class Ichthyosporea; order Ichthyophonida; family Ichthyophonidae; genus Ichthyophonus; species Ichthyophonus hoferi. Next base: position 153,191 of record NAOQ01000062.1, on the reverse strand, counting down.
TTCTGTTTTGTTTTGTTTTCTTTTAATGAAAAAATGCCAACTGACCAGTCATTGAGTCACTTACCAACCCCATTTTTAAGCATATACAATATATGTCGTGATTGCATCTTGAATCTAGCCTGTTCTACCACAGAAGTTGACTAGGGTGTATCTAGACAGGTAGAAAAACAGAGTTAATAAAGGTGTCAGACTTTAATTATTATATCTATATATAACATGTAGCAGGGCCAATATGCGGGAAAAACACGAGGAGCCTGTTGAAGAATACATGTATGCATCTAAGGACTTTGATAAGGTAACCAAAGTTTATTGCGAGAGCGTGTAAAAGTATTATTTATTATTGACTTTACGTCTGCATGTTTCACTATGTAGGTTCTACCGTGTAGGTACGACCTAGATTATTTTTATTTTGTTTTTTTTTAGGCGTCTCTTGATCATTAATCCTGCTGTGGTGTTCTGTCAATCCTCATTTCATCCGCCAAGTGCCATTCTCTTGCCTTCCCCCAGCTTTCCAGCTTCTCCGCCTCTCTCTCTCGTAGTATGAATGTGTCTGACTTGCCCGTTTTTTTATGTATTTGTACTGGCAATATTTTTTAATATTTCCTTCCTTGCTTTTGTCCAACATTTAACACACATTCAATAATCTCTATATAAAACTGTATATTAAGTTATACCTATATATATATACATATAGGTAATTCAACGCATACACATGAAAATATACACATAAAACGTAGTCCATCTATGTATACATAAGATTATACATGTAAATTCCAATGCACATAAACATATAAGCATACAGCCACATGTACAAATACAAATATACACAGGGTAGCGTGCATAAACACTCAACGTATTACCAGCTCACCTATCACACTTTGCCATTTATCAATATATATATATGTTATTTAAGTAGTATTATCACGTTCTTTATTCCAGTTACTATCTCTATTAGCCTCTCCCTCCTCTGCTTACAAGATATGCATATATATATAATTACCTTTCTCCCATTCTCGTAGTATTAGGAAATGCTCACAACATTTTTGGGGCCTATTAAAGTATGTTATAAGAAGGATGCTTGCCTACGTACACATTTTCTTATCTAAATACTCTAATATAATACACACTTCCTATATATCTCCCATTGAATTCTTAGTTCCTGGATCTTACTCAAACCCTCATTGATGCTGTTGTATCCAATCAAAACGAAGGCAAAGAGCATGCAGCTGCAGCGTAAGTATTAATGTTCTTACATCTTTGCATGAACATCTACTCTTACATTCTGATGTTAATCTGTTAATCCCCATCTCTTCTGATTATTCATATTGCACAATAAGTACCTTTCCTCCTAAAGGACTTAGGCCAGGAATTCCATCTCAACTTGTTAGTGCAGGACACTTCACCAGTAACAGAGAAATAGAATCCATGTATACATCAGATATCCTTTCCTATTCCTTATCCTACTCCCCTCTCTATATGGAGTTATTAGTTATCTAATAACTCCATTGCTAGATCAACTAATAAGACTTCTACACTATCATTAATTGGACACCCTGGACCTATAGGCACGTCATTAACACCTACCACAGCTTGCTATCTTATGTATCTTTGCTTCCTATATAAGCCACCTTATAGTTGACCTGTCATGTTGAGCTTGTACATTTAGGCTTCCACTCAGTTCTGCTATATGTATTGTTCTATTGTTGTCTGCTAGTGACGTATGCCTTTTCCTTTCATGTCTGGACTTGGTCATTTGTCTTTGGCATGTTATCTACTCAGCCATATATCAAGTTATAAATTTTAACCACACCATGAATTATAATCAAGCAGCTTTCTGGCTGGTATGTGTGATAGAATTTACAAAATATATTTGACAACTCCCTTCAGATACCTAACCTGCCTACACAGTCACTTGATGGAGTTGGGATCTTATGCTGATGGTCGACCAGTAAATATCTACCAATTCACTATTGTGTTATGTTGTGTATATACTGTATATTTTTGCGACATCCATGTTCCTTGGCATCTTGTATACTCTATGCATTTACTCTTTCTCGTATTTTCTTCATTCTACATTTACAAAAGTACCATAGAAGTATGATGACACATACGCATATACATACATGCACAAACACATTACATATAGATCCGAATGCATACCTATATGCAATAAAAAGTGTATAATACGAAATTGTATAGATAGCTAAGATATGATGGCATGATTGTGCGACTAAAAACCTGTTCAACACACGCTGATCTATACCTCTGCATTATACAGAACAATATGGATAAAATTTTATGGCCCCAACAAGTCCTCCCTTATCAACAACAACGCCTTTCACAGCCTCAAGATCCTTCAACCGCATAATTATTGCGTCTAAATGGAAAAGTCTGTTTGTTTAGAATATTTTCCTTTGAAATTGGAAGTTATGATAGCTACAGCAGAATATTTCATGTATTGCTGTAATCTTATAGTATGCCTATGACATTATCCTTGGATTATTCTTGTTATAAGAATTATTTTGAAAATATTTACTCAATGCAGTCATTGTGGAATATACCATTGTAAATACCTTGTGTTCGGTTGTTTCTAAGTTCAAGCTTCTTTGGATTTACTACCCATAGTTTCTCATCTGGAGCATGGTCTAGTGTATAGTCATTGTTACGGATGTAAAAATTTGAACTTGTTTGAAATGTACAAATACTATGTTGAGAAACTAACTTATCAATCTCATTTTATGGTTGTTGCGGGCTTTTGTTCTGATTTTTAACTCTTCTCCCAGTTTAATCCGAGTTCATGCATATGTACATTACATTTGCTCTTGCGACTGACAATACCCTATAGGATATATATACTAGCTGATACACATATGCTATGTTAGAAAAAGGAATATCCATTTAATTTAAAAATTTCCTTAATTTCTTTTGACTTGTTTAGTAAAAAATATATCTTAGCGTATCTATTCTACGTGTATACGAGGGGACACGTTTAAACTCCCCTTAATTCGATATTTCCTCACTTCTCAATAGATATAGGTGACAGAGACTGATTCTGTCTCCACATATTTCCGATGGTAATATAATCCAAAAAATAATTATAGGGTTAGGTAACAAGGATACATGTGTGAATGTCGTGCTACCTGTTTAATAAATTTTGGCGATGCGAAAATCTTCGCCAAAGTTTCTGTTAATATATAGAAGAAACGTAACCTAAACAAAAAACGACAGTATTGGTTAATTTGCAAAAACAAAAAGCACGCCATTGCGTAGTCACTGGATGATCAATATTCAATTAGATTCATTGAAATTGTATCCCCAATAGTGTATATCAGTAAGGGCAAGCTAGGCACTGTTAATATATAAAATCATGTTAAATTTTTTTGTATGAAGAGTTTGTTCTTATGATTTGTAAGAAATGTTATTATATTTATAGCTAACATGTCTGTATACCAATACTTATATTCATTGGAGTAAAAGAGATGAATGTACGAATCATATGTTATTGGTGGAGCTCTTGTTGAACCAATAATTTGTTCCTTAGTTTTAATTGATTAGTATTGTGTTCGTAATTTTACATGTCCCATTCCTATCTCACGTGTTGTTTCCACGACCTCTCTATACTAATAACCAAACTACATATCACTCCTTAGAGATACTATTGGAAGTAATAAATAAGTAGAGATAGGAATGTTCCTATGACCTGTATTCTTTTGGAAGGAGAAAGAATACCGAATTAAGGGGTGCTTAAGCTTTTCCTTTTGCATACACATAGCACAGATATGCTAAGACATTTTATTATTAAACAAGTCAGCAGAATTTGATGACTAAGCCCATGAGGTTGATAAGACAAGGAAAGCGCCGTTAGTTGGGCAGCAAGTTGTTGGCTGATGGCTATGTGACTGTGTTGTTGAAGGCACCCAGTTGCCCCAATATAAATATAGATTGTTGTAACTCAGCGTCTTAAATTGATCGCAGCACAATTTTCACGGGATATATGGTATGTACGTGTTCTTCACATGAAGAAATCAAGAGTAATACTCCCAGGGTTCCGCTGCACCATTTGTTTACACTAAATAATCTTAACCATGTGGGGGAACCCCGATATCATTGTTATCATCGTCTATCTTACATAAACATGATGATTAAGTTTCACAAACAGTATACAAGTGCCCTGAGATATATATATATATATATATTTATATATTGATAAGCCATGCCAAAAATATCTTGTTATCGCTTAAAATAAAGATTTAATCCACTCCTGTTTTGATGTTAAATAAAAATGACTTTAACTCGACTATTAGTTTCACACCTTAGAGGTCTTATTGCGTATTTTGTAATCATGAACGCAAACATATTATTTATTCCAGATTAAGTAATAAGGCAAATATTTGCAAAAGATATTTTGGCCAATAAGCGAGCATTCTCTGTGCATAGAGACTGAATTATTTATCTTATTATTAGCCACTACAAAGCAATCGGCAATTCATACTAGGTTGTTCTGTTGGGGCCTAAGAAGGAAATAGATTAAAATAATTTAGATAGATCGTTAAGTAACTACGGCTAATAAGCATTCCCTACTCTTGAATGCAAATTGAAACGCTGATGTGGATATAGTTACATATCTCGTTTCTATATACAAGGTATGCAAACTACGCCTAAGCATCAGATACTGAACAGTATACCTACAAGTATTTCCCCTTAATTTAAAACACTTTACAATAGTTTTAAAATCAAGTAACTTGATAGGCACTATGTCCTAATAGTCGAATAATAAATATAAACTACTGAAAAACCGAAACAGTATAAGAAAAAAAGATCAATGTACAACACTAAACAGAAAATCTTAAACAAGCATTGTGAATATCTAATGTAAACCACGTAAATATCAGAAGACTGAACAGTAGACTACCCACAAATATTTTTCCTTAATTTAGAACACCTTACGATAGTTTTAAAATCTAGCAACTTTATAAGCACTATGTCCTAATGGTTAAATAATAAATAAAAGCAACACGGAAAAATCGAAACAGTATAAGAAAAAAAAATCAATGCATAACCCTAAACTGAAAATGTTAAACAAGTATTGTGAATATCTAGCTGAACCACATAAAGCATTAAAAGACAACATATCCGAATAAGGAATAAGAAAAATACCAAAAGGGATACATAAGTCCCTAAGCTTCGCAAATATTTTAATTATACTGTGTATTAAATGAGTTAGCATACGTGTGATTTTACTTGAAAAGGAAAGTATCATTTACATTTGGTCTCGCATACGTACATAAACAATAGTGACGGAGACCGCAATGAAATCCTGAAACCAAAAAAAAAAGCAATACAAATAATCACATAAAACGTAGATATTTAACTCTCCTCATTTTCCGATTTGAGCATCTTCAGAACCTTATTAAAGTTCTCCATACTCATAGATGTCTTGGGTCCATCTAGCCTAAATGCCTGAAGTGCGGGTAATTCACTCAGTCTATCATCCATTGGAGCAAGCTTAAGAGAAGCATTCAAATCATCTACACTCTCCCTTGCCTGCAATTGTAGATCAAGTACTTCAAAGGGATCCAGGCCTAACTGCATGTTCTGCAAGTTATTCATATCACCTCCCTCACTGAGTCTGAAATCATCCAATGAGAATAATGATATCTTCCCTCCCATTTCACCCGTTCCTTGTCCTTCCTCCTTTATCCCTGGCTCGGTCTTAACATTGGTTGTCGGGAAACCGTCTACATCTCCGAGCTGAGACAAGGACATCATAGAGAAGTCTGTGTCAAGATCCCCCATAGTGCCTCCAAGAGTGGAAAATTTAGGCATAGGCCCGAGGTCCTGATTTATTGGTGCTTGCTCAGAATATTGTGTTGGAACTGCGTTATTCATAGGAGATTCCAAAGTGTCGATCCCGTTCTTAAACGTCATATTAGGCCCATTAATAGGTGGACTTATGAGATCTCCCACGTTATTTGCGAGGGAACCTGTCAATCTCTCCATCGCAAGGGCAGTGAAATCTGCAGCTTCAGTTGTGTGCTGTGCTAAACACAGATTTTCAATAGTTTCCGTATGTAGTGGCTTTGAAGGATTATTATTACGAGTACTAAGTGTATATGGACAACTTCTAACATCTTCTGTTTGCATACGACTACGTTGGAGTTCTTCCGTCCTGACAGGAAACGTACTGTTTTGATGATTTATAGAAACGACTGGATCAACTGGGAAGGGTTGGTGTGGATCATATGACTGATCTAGAATATTAAGATGATGGTCAAGGGTTCCAAAGTCGTCGGGCATGTCATGGAGTTCAAGATTCTTGGTGTAGTTGGTCTGATTACTGAGTTGATTTGCATTGAAATCATTAATATTGTCAGTAATAAAGTCGTCCCAGGGCCCTACGTTGGGTGCAAACATGTTTACGTTAGGTGCTTGAACAGTATCACGCATTCGTATACTTCTATACGGAGCGGGAGTGTTATTAGCACTCTGAGCTTGATTAAAAGCATCAAGGTCAGTATAGGTAGGCATAAGTAGGGGCTTGCTTTGTGGAGCTATTGGGCTCTGGTTCACCTTCGGCTTTGGCTTCGGCTTTGTAGCTACTGAATTCCCAGGGGGAACAACAGTAGTATCTGGAGTGGCAGGATGTGAATTTGTGGTGGGGAGTCCAGAAGCTGCTGTGGCCCCAGGTAGGTTAGGCTGTATACCCTGCTGTTGTATGTTTAGAGGTATATTTTGTTGTCTGACTTGCTGCCCACATTTAGATGAATTGGCGCAGGCCAAATTATTATTGTAGGTACGGTTGTTAGCACCCACATATGTCCAGTCCAATGTGAAGGTGTCTCTGTACATGGAAAACAAGATCGTGTTAGAAACATCACAATATTCGTATGTAGTAAGTAATAAAGTAGGTGTCAGACAAAAGAGAGTTGAATAAGAAAAAGAAACAATTTATAAATAACGATGAGGAAAAAAAAAATTCAATGAAGACCATATATTCTGCATAAAAACACCTTGTATGAAAATGCAACTAACTACCCATCACGTATACAATGGCCTCAATAATGATACAAAGTCATACCCAATAACTAAGCATACTGCGCGCCTTTTCAAATCAAACCTCACCTGAAATTAGGATCAATGATCCATAGACCACCCCTTCGACTGGAGGAAGAAGCTAAACGCTTAAAGGATTTACAGACAGTAAGTGTATGCCTTACTCTGTTCCTCCAATTATCTTGTGTAGTACGGAAGTATACATGCAACTCCATAATATACGAGTAAATGCCAGCTAGGGTGAAAGAGCCGCCAGCGTTCATAATCGCTCGAGCGATCAATGTTTGATAACTCAGAGGTGGCTTTTCACACTTAGGTGGAGGAGTTTCTCCAGTAGTGGGTGCACGCCCAGCCATGTAGTTAGGTCGTTGCATAATGGGTTGGAGAGAGCTAATCATTCCGCTTTTCTCAAGATGAGGCGGGCCGTTACCCAGCCGATTGTGATTAGCAATTTTTGCTGATTTTATTCAGACACAATAAAATAATTTAATATTAAAGAGCAATAATTTTATGCGCTGTTTTCTTCTCCTAAAACAGTAAAACAGAAGAGGTTTTACTTTGCTAGGAAGAAATATAAATGAAAACACAATAAAAAGAAAAACACCACCCACAACACTAAAATAATCTTCTGCTGTCAGTGGTCAAATGTGAACCACTTATACACAAGTCCAAATGCCAAATTAGGCTAATTTGATTTATTTAAAGCGTATCTCAGATTAGGCCAATATTTTTAAAATTAAAATATATTTAAAAACATGAAAAAGTACACAGCGGTACTGCATAGATCTACAGTGAAAAACCGGTTGGATTTTTCAGGCAAATAATTATATAGTCAGACTGTATATGTGTTGATCAATTTACTTTAAATTAAATCGGTAAAAAACGCGAACCTTGGTAGCTATATGACGTCATGTGGAATTTCCAATTAGTCCACGTGGAAGCCTTTTAGTTACGCGACCGGGGATCACGCAAAGGCGTGTAAAGAAATTGCTCTCATTGGATAATTTAATTTGAAAATTACATATTAGGCCATCGACGCACTATATAGCATAGAGGATAAGTTAAAACACCATAGTTAATACTATAGAGGCATAGGGGGCATTTTTAATAAGTCTAAATTATTAAATACGCTTAATTACAGATCTGACTCTATTTTAAACTGTTTGGTTTTTTCTTTTTTTAGTTCTTATTAGCCTAAGATCATGTGCAACTTGTCCACTAACGTAATGACTCTTTTACTCTCGTAAGCCTAAGGTAAGACATCTAATTGGTCGTAATTGTAGAGAAGTGATTGCCTACTTACTTTTATGCAAGTACCAGAGCTGGGTTTAGCAAAATGTCCATCTATTGGCTTAACCCAGAAGACCTGTCCATTAATATTACCAATGCTCGTATTAACTAGCAAGGAATATTAAATTACCATTAATATTTCTGTTTACATAACTAAAATATTATATTATATTATTATATTACACAATTTTAATAATTTTTAGATATGAATAATTCATTAAATATCTAGGTTGGAATACATGGCTGTATAGGACGCCTTTTATCAAGGTGTAAATTTTTTTGATTTTATTCTTGAATGATAAAAACAAAACAAAATCCAGCGTATTTGGGTATAAATATATATATTTATATATATATATACTGTTGACAATAAATAAATCGCATTAATAAATGCTAACCAACTTCGACTTGAATTTTTGTTGTTCTATAAGAAATGTGCTTATCTTGAAGTGTTATAGCCCGAATTTCGCCATCACAAACAATCCAATAATATACTCCAATTTCAGAACGTCAAGAGTGATTGGAATTAATAATATAATGGATAGAGATCTGAACCAATCAAATATGGGTTAATACATAGATGTAGCAGTAGCTATATAAAATTGAACACCTAGTTATAAAAGAATATTAGCTGTACAAACTTTCTTTTAACATTCTTTACAACTTTAAACACATGCATGATTTGAAAACACCAACCATCAGATTAACCTGCTGGAAATATCATTAAACCAATTCTATTGGCAGGGATCTGATCAGAGGTTTAAACAACTATCTTTATGTATGAGATTCTTAGGATTAAATGATGGCTGAGGATAAACAAAGCCCATTTGCACAACGTACACAACAGAACATGCATTCATTCCGAAGAGATATCAATTGCCAGACAACGAACTGAATATGATTCAGAAAAAAATCTACTTCAAACTAGTGATTAAGTTCTATTCATATGACTTGCTCCACCATTGCTGATTTGATCCGAGTCAGATTCTATTCTTAATATTAAGTGTCACCTTAGGACTTTCATAAATGATAAGAACCCTAAGCTGAGATAAGTAAATAGTAGGTATACAGGACTAGATAGGGGTAGAACTTCTCGTCACCTATAACTGCAATAGCCATAGATGAAACAGAGGCCCCCCCAATACTTTAAATACTAATCCTGCAAGGCTCTTTAATATGTATATTACAACTACATCATGAAGCAGGGCCTGCAATACTGAGCTTTCTACCCTTACATAGTGCTTCAGCTACACATGCAAACCAATTCCTTTCCTAAAAACCTCAAAACTCATTCACGAATGTTAACCAGAACACATTTATTTATGTAATACAGATAACTTGCATAAGGCAATAACATAACATAGCTACTATGAATTTTTTTGCTTGTGAAATTAGGAAACGCAGTCATGCCGGGAAGTAAACAAAACCTCAAACTCTAAGTGAAGAAAGCTTTTTCTTGTTTATCTTTGGTGTATATATTACTGGATTATAATTAGTCCCAATTGGGTAGTAGCTGTCAATAGTCATGTAGCCGCATCCTAAGCCTTTCTATCTATCACTCACCATGTTATAACAATATATATATATGCATAAAAATGGGCCTTTATTTATATTTAAGTATGTGTAATGTGCCCTTGCATGTTCAACAGCATCGGGCTATCTGCACAACATACGCAAATCCCTTTTAACAAAGTAACATTGTGTGGCAACTATAAATCTAGGCAGAGGCGTTTGTAATGGTCAATCCCTGCAGATAGTCTCTGATATCTTGCTGGATCTCCTTCATTCTCTCCAGCAGTTCAGGGTCCACTCCTGTTCATATTCACCATGTTATTGGCATAATAATATATATGATAATCTGCACACATGATAGTATGTGTATATATGTATATCTATACTATATATACTATACCATATGTATCTGTTTATATTGCTCCATTCATGTATTTTCATAACATTGTTTCCCTGGTAACTTACCTTCCAAAGATGTCCTTGATGCATGCTCTTTAACCTCTCCCTCAGATAGGAGAATCAGATTGTCCAGAGTGGCTGGCTTGCTTGCATCCCACCTAACAAGAGCTGGGTGGATCTTCAATCCACTCTGTTAGGTAGTTTGTTTTTAGTTCACAATTTACATAATATCTACGTCACAAAAAGATACTACAATTTATTATCATAATAGTTAGTCATATGAAGAAGACTCGGCTCAGAAGAAGCTGGATCTCGATAATCTCTTGGCTCTACCCCATTCGTTTATCTACACTGAATGAATGAGAGAGGCTAGATCTCAATATCTATTGGCTCTACCCCATTCGTCTCTCTATACGGTATCATATTATATCATACTATAACTACATTATACTATGCTATCACTATATTATATTATACTACATTACAATGCCATTCTATTGGCCTAACATATCCTACTATATTTATAAGCTAATAATGACTTACCATACAACTACGACCTCTAAAGATATAGTTGATAACGTAAGTCATCTGCTCAAGAGTGATTTTATTCGTCCTGTTCAGGGTCAAAGCCGCCCGATAGGGTTAGAGTCATGGGATAATAATATAACCGGGTTTTCAGAGTAAAATATAATATATTGATTATCACACCTACTCTCTTGTAAATCATTCTACAAATAGTGGGAATAACCCCCACGTTCTCAATATTTTCGTGCTAGTTTTCAAATAGGGCAAGGAAAGCACTGAGATATAGAGATGTAGATAAAACAATTCCTTCTTTCATTCTCTACATCTGAGTAGAGCGGTAAAGGTGTCCAGCTAATGTTCTACTTTACAATAGTCATGAGATTAATGGTAAACCGATAATGAAATAGAATTGTATGTATATATAAAACCAACCCACAACTAATAACGTTTTTGGTTTCTACCACCCGTATTCTATGCATATGTAATTAACTTAAACAGTTTATACTACAATGTTATGGTAGCGCTGTCTGTCAAACCACAGCATAAATAGAGTGCAATATAAGGTATTAATAAATTAACATATACATATTCACATTGATCTGTCTGTATTGTAATAGATACAATAGAAATATAGTAGTATATTTATAGGCTGCATATTCCCTATGTAGCAGGCTATACAATGCAATGTGTCCCAGTTTATTTAGCTACAAGGGAAAAGAAACCCACCAATCCGGTGTAATTGTTAAAACTTTTAGTGATCAAGCGTTAGTGGTTAATAATATTGTGCCAAAAACTGTATACTTTTAGTACCTTACCACTTATAGCAATGCATTCAAGTTAATACAATAGAAAATCTATTGCAATATAGTAAGCAATATTTAATATCTTATATCAATCATGCATTTCCAACACGTCATAATTATTGATTGCTCTATCAATAGAAGGATGAAAGAGGATTGGCTTATATTAGATGTATGGAAGATAGTAAAACGTGTATAGTATAGTACGTTTTGCGCACCATGCCAATCAAGGCCCAGGTAGCCTATATACAAAGAAAAGACAAATAAAAATAAAAATAAAAATATAATTGGAAAAAAAGATAAAATACAAGAGTGGAATAGTATAATAGTACACAGATGTAAACATACACTCCGTAAAATTTCTTCTCCATGGTTTGCATACGTTGGAGCAGCTTATTGACAGAGTTGGGGTTCATGGGTTCCTTTGGGGGGCTGAGCCTAAGGGAGTCATGGCTTTACAATTAGCTGATCTTGGTTCAATAATACGACAAAGTAATGGATAAAGATAGATGGTATATATATATAATCATATGATATTATAACAGGATAATAGCTCATATCTATATGATAGTGTAATAGCATGCACAATGGTATGTATGATAGCATATCTATATATAATTCATCGTGTCTGGTAGGCGGTACTACAATAACTTAGCATAGTCTGGATATGGATCCAGCCTGCACTAGTCATGGTCATTATAACCCATTTGACCACCCACCCTTCCCTCCTTTCCCTCCACGCCTCTACCTACTTGATGGGCTGACCAGCGACGTAGCACAGAACGAAGCTAGCAATGCCTGTACCCATAGCGGCTGGCATAGTACCTGTAGAGAGTGGAAGTAGAAAGAAACAATAAATACTAGGTGGATAAAAAGGAAAGACAAACCAACCATCAACATGTGAGTGTGTCCAGGATTACAACACATGTCGCAGACATACATATACATATACACATATACCTTTATTTATACCGTATATCCAATTGTACCATACAAATACACACATCTAACTACACCCATGCACACATACGATCAGAATCAGTATAACCAATCATATGAGCCCTATAAAACAGCATTAAAATACAGCTTCCTACCTAGAACAGGCATGACTCGAACTCTGAAGTTAGGCATGGCTTGCTTCTGGGCAGCCACCTCTGCCTATCACAGGATAGACCAAGTAGGATAAAGTTAGAAAGGTCAAAGGTTATCTTATACATAAATATTAATTGTGTGAATACGTGCTATATATTTATGTATATGTAGTATAGTGAAGTATATATAAGGTATAATATAGTATAGTATAGTATAATATGTATATATTGAATATATATAGGTGATGGGTAATTAGTAGAAGGAAGGGAATAAAATTAAAGAACCAATAGGTAGAAGGAATGAAAGAGAGAAGATACATACGAAGTCTACTTCCAGGGGAAGTAATTTCATACGAGCCTTCTCAGTGGAGTAGCAGACGTTAATCTAGAAAGGAAGAAATCAAAATATGTAATTAAAATATGTAAAATATTTAAAACTTCAAATATGATGGCTGTATTCTATCTCTGATCTGTCCAATATAGTATAAAGTATAAAGTATAAAGTACATAGTACATAGTACATAGTACAAACATAATACGGCTGAAAAGCAATTACAATATAAACCAATTGATTATGTGACCATATGCTAAAACTAACCTTAGTTTAATCAACGATTTAATAATAAAATCATTAAGTAATTTATATATAATTTTCTCTATTTACTGCCTATAAGAAGGGTCACGTCCATGTCTCTGACAGGACCCCTCTCTTTCTATTCTGTTGTACTGAATGCAATGTTTTCGGTGTTGATTTAATTTTCCACTAGCACCTAAACATGTGTGAGATCATAACTACATCGTTTGACGTCGATATAGATAGATATGAAAGTAAAATAATATGATTGAGTACTATGATTGGAGAAAAATGCAATCTAATATTACCAATTAAAAACTACTAGCTACGATGAGTAAAGAGCGCCAATCAATTGTTATAATTTCTGTTTAATCTGTATTTAATCTATGTTTCCTCTAATTAGCACAGCAATCTTCACCACACCCAAAAAAAAACCATATTAAAATTACAAATAAAACGTACTCGCATCTAACTGCCAGTCCTATGCCATGTTCAGTTCATATTTGTTAGAAACGCTTATTGGAATGAGGACATATTTAATACACAAACTAGTTTCAATGTAGTGCATATTTTCAGCTACAAAAGAAGAAGAATAAATTAAATTTACGGGACTATACTACAGATAATTATTATATTATTTTTGGGTTATCCGTTTTAATCTGTAACATGCCCAAAATTCCAATTATAATATCTTGCCACCAGTATATGGTTTCCGTGTTTAACTACTTTTGCTTGCGCCCTCATAAAGATAGAGAGAGATACATACGTTACGCCCACGGACCCCTCTCTTTCTCAGCCCCTTCCTGACCGTCACAGCCAGATCATCGCCTGCCAAGCCATTCCCATGTGTCAGATATTGGCCTGACTATGTATGTATATCCCGCCAATATACTCTATTATAGTGTAGCTAATCGGTGTCAATCAATCATGCTATTGGTGCTCTAACAGCAAATATACTATATCCAATAATATCATCCATCTAAGTAGCCTTTCTTATTTTATTGGATCATATTTTTAGAACTGTCCTACCCTCTCTAGGGCAAGAATATATGACCTGTCAGGCGGCCACAAAAACAGTAACCTTTATTCATAGTGAGTGTCTGTATAAACAAATAACCTAATATATATCACGAATCAAATCCAATCGACCCGTATGTATAAAAGCCAGTCATTAAGAATGAAATAAACCAGCCGGCCAGAGTAAGATCCTTCTCCTCCGTTGTATAGCCACGTAGGGTATACTGCAGTCACCAGACAGGTGGGACTAGGTCGTGGTATGTTGCAGCAGTATAACTATAACTCGGGCCATATATAGGGCAATAATGACTCACCTTCAGCCTCTTCGATTGGTCCAAAGCGAATCGTAGAAATATCTGCCTTGGCACCCGCCCCCATAGAACTCATAATAGGGATGTTGTGGGCTGCGCAGTACTGGATAAGATCAACCTATAGGAAAAGAGAGGGAAGGAATGAGAACCAATGAAAGGATGTATGGATGTATGGATAATGAGAGGTAACTAGGGTGGGAGGAAGACGGGGGTATGCCATGTCATGTGACTATGGATATAGGGGAACACGTGTATATTATGTTATTGAGTAAATACTACTGCAAAATAAATAAATGCAACACATCCAATTATAGGAGAATATTAAATTATAAAAAACGGTCAGGATGATGGTGATGGGTAGACGGTCCTATCTCCTTCCTTATTTGGTAGTCAATGCATGTGGGAATGAAATATGTACACTTTTCTGATTATCCACCAATAAAATACATATAATAACTATCCTGTATACATGTATATCCTTTTGAGATATAATACAATCTACTATTATACGTATAAAGATGCCAACATGATTATGTATATAGTGTGCAAATATCCGCATATATATACCTAGTTCAGACACCAATACTAACTTTGTTTATGTATATGAAAGAATGCATACACACACATAGCATACATATATAACATAATATCTACTATAAAAATATGATATATGATTGTATGTATATATATCTACATATAACCAGATACATATATAGTGACAGTGTTTTCGCCCTATTATCCTATCAATACCTTGGTCTCTAGGTTGTCAATGCAGTCTAGGACATAGTCAGGCTTGCCTACAGGAGGGGGGTACATTCAATCATAGATTAGCAAAGATATTGCCGAGGTGTATGGTAGGATGGGATACTGGTGTTGTAGAGTAGAGTACACTATGTGTGTATCTCTATATAAGACGTATATATGTATTTGATCACATGTGCCTGTAGACAGCTGCTGCATACAGATAGATAGACCAATACATGCCCATCCGTACCTACATCCAGTTACTCCCAGGCTAACTATTCTTGGTTCTTCCCTCCCTCTCCCTCTCCCTCTCCCTCCATCACCTACCTCCCATCTCTCTCTCTCTAATATCCTGCTAACCCTCCTATCTCATGTACATCTAGTTTGCCTTAACCAATCCACCAGCATATACATATACATACACGTGCTTCTCTCAGTTATATAACCATACTCACACTAGAAATAATAACAATAATAATAATAATAATAATACAAACAGCAGTAACACAAGCCCACCTCCAAGCAGCTCGTCAGCCTTCTCATATGAGAACATAGTAGCCAGGGCTTCAACCTTGGCCTGTGACATGACTCCCATCAATACACAGTAAATATCATAAAAAGAGAGAGATATATATATATATATATATATATATATATAGTAATTAGTATGGAAAATAAGAATACAGTTAAATATTTGGTTACGATGCGGGTTCATGAACTGGCTTTATATATATATATATATATATATAATATACTTCCATTCTCCCCAGAATTAATATTAAATGTTCATAACCAAATACCAATGCCTACTCTCCTTCTTCTACACCCACCCTCCCGTAATACATAACACATAAAACACATATACTTACGTAAGGTACAAACAATACCCTTTTAATATACCCTATGTCTATACCTAGACGTTTCTTACCTTGCCACAGATTTCACCAAAGTGACGCTTGAGTACGTGGACCTTCTTTTGACCAACATCACTCTGGCGGGCTACAGCGTGACGGTTAAGAGACGATGTCTGTGAGGGAGAGAAAGTGGGGAAGGAGAGAAAGAGGAGAAAGGGAGAGGGAGAGAGGGAGAGGGGGAGTAAGAGGGGTATGGGGCAAAGAAGGGTTAGGAAAAGGTAGGGTGTTTGATGTGTGGGCTGTCCGTGTTGGTAGTTGTGTGTTTTTTGATGTGTATATATAGATGGATGGATAGATATGCAGGTAGATATAGAGAATGATATATAATTATAATTAGATAAACTATACGCGAGAAGGGTACAAACAAATACTTACTGTGACGTCATCAAAGTCAATCAGACGAACACGACCAATCCCAGATCTAACCAACATATGTGCAGCATGGCTTCCTGTGAGTGGGCGTATAAATTTTAATATATGTATATAATTGGCTCAATTTTATATGCTGTCATACATACATTGGTGTCATTTTGTTTTTGATGCAACTAAATAAATACTACGGAGGAGTTCTAAATAGAGGGAACAAAAAGATAATTTAATTTAAAATAAAATAAATTGTAAAACATTGGGTAGTCTGGATTATGCAAGTATATAATTAGCTCCTATAGAGAGAATGATATACATTGTATTATTCAAATATAATAGGGTATATAATAAGTATATAAAAATAAGGGAAACAAAGGCATGGTATTATACCTGA